>JAVHNF010036931.1:12970-31320 GCA_034783455.1 Micropsitta finschii
TCCAGTGCCTGTTGTGCCCTGGCTGGCCCTGGGCACATTGCCAAGCTCTTCTCTACTTATCCTCATCATGCACTGAGCACGAGCTGACCCATGGGTCTGTTTTGAGGACATCTCAGGCAAAGCTCCTTGAAAGCCAGGTTTTGCGTAGCCGTGGAAAACCTGAATGTCAGCATATCTTGTCCTTTCCAACAAGCCCCAGTCATAGGCTGCTCCATGAACTGCAACTTCATGGCTGTTTTCTGGAGCCTAACTCAGCTATGAATCCATGAGTGTGTTCAGGAACTCAGGCTAATGGAAATCTGAGTTGATGCTGATGGCAGCAAGAGTGCAAATAGCCCCATGTCCAGAGGAAGCTGGGAGAGGCTGCAAAGAAAAGGAGATGTGGAGAAGAGACAAACTGCTCAATATCTTTAGGTGCCAATGGGCAAGTTCTCTGTAGAGGTTTGTTCTTAGGCCTTGAAATGATGCAGGGAGATTTCAACCTTATTTTTGACATTCCACAGCTTGAACCCCTTCACCTCTTACAAACTGCGAGTGAAAGCAACCAATGACATTGGAGACAGTGACTTCAGTGCAGAGACTGAGGCAGTCACAACTCTGCAGGATGGTAAGCAAGGAGGAGAATCACCATGGGATGGGCAATGGACTTGTTCCTGGGCTTGCTGAATCCGCTCCAACGCATTCTCCACTAGGACTGTGGAGTGAAAATTCTATAGCCAAATCAGTTTTGTTCATAGGAGATTGATATAGGTAGTAATGAGATGTGGCTGAATTAATAGCAGGCAGCCTTAAGTGTCCTGCTGTGTCCTCTCATCATGAATCATACTTTCAGGAGTCTCAAAACGGAATTAAGTTCCATTTGATTGGCTTCCAAATTTTGCACTAACCATTATCTTTGCAGAAATTGAATAATTTACAAGAGATCATTAAAAATAAATGCAGAACCCTGCATACATTTGAAGAAGTTTCTTCAATTGTTTTCCCATGCAATCTGCATCAGTCTGCAATATGGCAAAATTGCTGAGGTATAGATAAGAAAGAGTATGAAGCTCCTGGAAACACAAGCATTTAATCCTGCAGATCAGGGCTAATAAACTGTGAATGACATTGTCAAGGCTTTTATTTTTAGCCTTAGAGATGAGCTTCTAATTCCTTGATTGTATAAAGTCAATGTCTGAATGCAGAAGTAGTTCTGATGTCTTGAATGGAGAAAGGAACTCTGTGAAGTGTGGGAAAGCATCACTACTTACCCTTGGCCTGGGAAATGGGGTAATACTGGTGTACGTACATATATATTGTGCTAGGAAGTAGCCAGTATTTCATGCAGCTCAAGGAATGGCTAGTTAAATATGACACTGAGGTAGAAAAATAGGAAACAATTTTGTGAAGGAATGTTTAAAGAAGGTGGTCTTGAAGTCAGAAAAACAGAGGACAGACCTCAGGAGTATCCTAAGTTCAAAAAGAATCTGTGTAATACTTGAATAACATGCCTAGCAGCCTTTTAAATGCATCCTGCCTCTCACCCTTCCTCAACAGCAGCTGCTGTGTCAGTGCAGGCTGGAACTAATGAGGAAGCACTGACTGTTTCAGAATTTAAGATTTTATTTTCAATTCTCTTTGAATTTAGTTACAGTAGATCCAGAGTTGTGCTTGGCCTTCTCACAATGCAACAGGGAAATGCTGGGAAAGCTTCTCACCTTCTTACAAACTATACATTTATTCTGCTGAGCAAACCTGATGCTGCCACTAGAGCATTGCACTGTGGAGGGCTGTCAGCTCCTGATAAGCTGTGTTTGAGCTGCTCTGGTGTGTGGGGGTATGTGCTGTAGGCCATGGGCATAGGAATGAGTTAATCCATAGTAAATCAAGCTGTCCTACCTAAAATAGTCTGTGATGATGTGACACAGACTCCTGAAAACAAGGTGGGCTTGCCTCAGCTGGGGCAAAAATATCATGGAAAATCTGGGAGCAGCTTGCTGACACTTCCATGCAGCTGGTTTAACTTCCTTTCAAATGTGTATCCAGTTGTTCATGAGCAGCTGGCATGCTGCAGCTCCCTCCAGATTTATGCCCTTAGCTTTTCTCCTGCTCAGGTTGCCAAGGCCACAGGTAGAGCAAGGAATGTATGGAAAGTGGCTGGCTTCTGCCCAGATTGCAATAGTCATATCCACCGTGTTGCTTTTGAGACCTGCCATGTAGTAGCTGGAATAGAAGATTTTCTTCAGCAGTGAAGAAAGAGAACCTGATGAATAAAAGCCACCCTTTTTCCACCCTGATGCTATAACTGCTTTAGTTACCTCTTTTTTCTTGTTTAGTTCCAGGTGAACCACCCAGTTCTGTGTTAGTAACTCCTCATACAACTTCATCTGTCCTTGTGCAGTGGCAGGTAAGTAACATGAAAAGTTTTGATGTTTCTGGAACAATTTTTTGGTTGCTTTGACTTGATGGTACAGTTCAAGGGACATTTTCTTGAGCTTGGAAGTGTTGTTGTAAAGTTGAAGGACTGCAGCTACTTTCTTGTTTTTCTGATCCTGGCATATATTTTAGCAATGGATGGAAATTTCTGGCAATTGATGCTACTTTGTGTCCCATGAGGGGAAGCTTGAGAGTTAACAGAGTTTCTTTACCGATGCCCAAGATTATTGCTTGTACAGATTCTCCTGTCCTTCCATTGATATCAATAGATGTGTGGCTTTACACTGAAAACATTTAGCAGAGTGTGAAATTGGTAGAGATCAGGTAATCAAAAGCTTATTGTCGCTCACGTCGCATACTCCCGCCTTCAGCTGCTGAAATAATCAGAAGTGCTTGCTGTGCCTGAGATCCTGTTCATACCTGTGAGGAACTTCACATGCCCTTTTGGCTCTTTGAGGGCTAAAACCTGAGATTTCTTCAGAGAAAGGAAAGGAAGTTTGAGCTCTTCGTAACATCTCTGAGTTGGATATGAAAGTATTCATGCCAAGTGTGCGTTTTATACAGGCATTTCCTCTGCCTTCCTTTATCTTTCAGTAGTGGCCTTCTGGGAGATGCTGGAACATTTTGTGACCCCAGTGCCTGAGGCTGCTTTTTGCAGAGTGAGCAATAATAGAGGGAACCCAGTGGGGTACTGCATGTTATCCATAACCTATCCTGGAAAGCCTTTGCCCACCCTGCTCCCGGGACAGTGTCCCACACACATAATAAGGATAACTTTGGACAGATTACATTATAGTGAAAAATGTACATATGCATTTACAGTACAGATGGGGCTCCTTGCATTTTTGGAAGAAAAATATATGTTTGAGGGTCTGTTTATTGCTATGCAGCAGCACTTTAAAAATATGCCTGGCTGTACTGCTGGCTTCCTGGCCCAAGTTCATGCAGCATAATACTGAGCAGCAGCATTGCTTACAGCATGTTGAATAAATATATATATGCTGAACAGTTTTACCAAAGGAGTTGTGGAGAGATGTAAATCTACTATCCCACCTAGTAATAAAAGCCCCCAGTGAAGGAAGAAAGGTATACCAGGAGAGGACAGAGGATGTGAGGCATGATGTACTGCAGAAAGAAACATTTCCCCAACTGACTGATTATTGGTGTGTAGTTAATGTGAAATAGATGGTTGTTTAGGTAATTGGATGCTTTTTATTTCATGAAAATGAAATGGGGTTGTTGTGCCAGAGCCTTCTTAAGGGAGTTGTGGGCGATTATATGTCATTACTACGTGTGTATTAATAGGTCCTGGTAATTCAACTATACTATATTTTTCAAATAAACAAAAATCTTCAAGTCCCACAATCGCCTCCAATTGGGAGAAAGTTTCACAACAGTGCCTAAGAAATAATGTAAACTGAAACCATCACTCGATCTAAATGGGGAGTAGATTTCTGAGCAAACCTACATTTTTAACTTTGAGCTGTGTTAATAATTCACCAAACAAACTGGCGATGCATTATCTGGGCTTTCAGCTGCTGGGTCCAATCACTCCATGATTTTTAAATTTCAAGTAGAAAAAAGCTTGTAATTTCCATTGAGATCTGTGGTATCAATAATGCAAGGTTAGTAGATGTTCTAGAGGATGTTACAGTTAACATCAGAATGGTGTAGTTCTGCTTCTACCTTAGAGATAACAATTATTCAAACTTACATTTTAGTCTTTGTTTTCTTTCTCTTTTTTTTTTTTTTTTTAAGAGCACAAAAATGTTTCTCTTACTTCTGTACAACATTACAGGCTGCCACTCATAATCATTTTACCTATTTCAGCAGATCCCTTAGGCCTTCCTGCAAACCCCTAAATAATCCATTACATCAAAAGTAGAGTTTTGTCCATGAAAGACAGATAGGAAGGGGAAGACCTGACCTTTTAGCAGAGTACCCTTTTCAGGAAGGAATTATCATTTCCATGGCAAGGAGAAAGGCAGTTTTCAAGCCATTTATTTTCTAAGCTTTCCTGTCCTAAATTTAAAGGAAGGAAAAACTGGAAAATGGCATGAAAGCATAAGAAAACAATGCTTGCTATCAACAAATCAGTGTTGTACCACAATGAGGGATTAAGCTTTATTTGTTAGGCAGTTATATGACAGAGCAGGGAGTAACAATCTCTTTCTCAGCTTCAGCAGCATTTTCCTTTTAGGATTCTGTGGGATACTCCACCTCAACACCTCAACCTTTTTCAATTTTTATTATTATTATTAAAAATATATTAATAGTTAAAATAGGAAAAGACTTCGGATCTTTCCAAGAGCATCTTCCTTCTAGGTAACAATTACCTGAAATACATATCCATGGAATAGTCACTGTATTTTTCACTGTGTGAAGTTTATTTCCATGCTGGATAGGCTTTGTTTTCTTGCAGCCTCTCTTCTCCTTTTGGTGATGCACTCAAGTTGTATCTTGGTAGGATAGTGCTTCCCTCTAGCCTGTCTGGACAAGGCACCTCATGCTTTGTGTTATGACTTCTTCCTGCCAGGATAGAGGGAGGCAACGATGTTGCTGTGTTGTGGAGCCCTTCTCTGCTACGGCATCATCAGGGCTAAAGCAACTTCAGTATAATACAGAAAACCAAACAGGAAAGTCAGAAGAATGGAAAAGAAAAAAGGGTTCATGATTGATACATGAGTAATTTCCAGTAAACTAGATCTCATCTTCTCCACCTTGCAGGGGAGGACATTTCAGCTGGTCCATGTACGATCATGTCATCAGGCAGCCCTGGCAAATTCTGCCGCTTTGTTTGGTCTATTTGCTTAGTCTCCTGGACAAGGGGTCTTAATCTGAGACTAGGAAAGGCTGTTGTACAAGAGGTTGATTTATTTGACTTGTACAATAGAGCCTGAGAGGGAATGTGATTGCCCTTTTCAAAATACATCACAGGTGTAAACACCCCTTAGGGAGAAGAACAATATAACCCAAAAGGCAATGTTAGCACAGTAACAAATGGTTATAGACTAGCTATGAATTATTTAGATTGGAAATTAAATGAAGGTTTCTAACCACCCAGGTAGTGAGGCTTGGAACCGCTTTCCAATAGGCGTACTAGGAAGCAGAAAAATCACCCTTCTTTTTTGGTGGAGTTTCTGATTGTGAAAATGGACTTTAAGAAGGTGACTTTCTGCACTCTTGAAGGCCTAGTCCTTATGATTCCTGAGGTCTCTCACAATCTTCATTCCTAGGTCATTCTGTAAGGCAGATTCTAAATAATAGTGAAAGGCGGTCAGTTTCTCCAAAGGACAGAGAACAATAATGAGCATAAAATGATGATGAATGAGGCTCTCCAACCATGCAGAGCAAGTACAGCAAGATCTTTGGACTACTGGACTGCTTTCAGCAGGCTCTGGGCAGGACAACTGCCAAAGAAGGCTGCTTCTTGCAGGAGTATTTCTCCTCCTTTTTCTGGTAGCTGTGTAGCTTTCTTACACACTGCTTCACATAATTTTCTTCTTTGGTTTCTATGTACTGCAATCTCTCTACTTAATTCCTTCACCAAAGCAAAGCCTCTGCCCTGAGACAGGACTGCCCGCGCTCTCCTCTTGCCATCATAATGAAGTAATGGAAAATTCTTGTCATTTCTGGAAGCAGAATACTAGGTTATTACCAAATATCTTCCCCCTTTCCT
Source organism: Micropsitta finschii (assembly GCA_034783455.1). Lineage (NCBI taxonomy): Eukaryota > Metazoa > Chordata > Aves > Psittaciformes > Psittacidae > Micropsitta > Micropsitta finschii. The sequence goes on from JAVHNF010036931.1 coordinate 19,065, forward strand.
AGTCTTCCTTTCTTCATTAAAATTACATGTGGTATTACCTTGTATTGTGACAGTGTTTCACACCAGCGGTTAATTCCACACTGGGCAGGTTTTCTTTAGTAGAGTTCTCAAGACTGCTAGGGATCTTTCTGGATTAAAGGTGAGATCATCATTAAAATCCTTTTCATTTATACTTTCAGCCTCTTAAATTTCAGTACAAGAATCTTTAGAAGATAAATGGCTCAGGGCATCTTTTCTTTTCTGCAGTTCTTAGCCTGTATTAGACTCATGAAAGTAATTTTTTTCACCAAACATAAAGAATCCCTCTGCTTGTCTCTATTTAAGCAAGCCATTCAGACAAAAATCTCCTTTTCAGTGTTCTGGCTGTGTATCTCTATCTGAAAGAAGGTGTGAGGGGCTGCTGATAATCGTTGCTGAGGTACTATGTCTTTGAGCATCTTCCAGCATGTTGCAGAAGGAAAAACCCCTCATATCTGGGTCAGCTCTGTAGTCATACATCCTGTAGTGCTCCAAGCTGTTATGGGGGGGAGACCTGGGTTTGCCTATGGGACTGGACCTATACAACACAGCAGAGTCCATTATACTGTGACTCTTCTCTAAATACCTGTCTGAGGGTATGAGATGTATTTTCATCTTCCTAATTATAGCTGGAATACACCAATTCTTTGTTATTTTCTCATGTCTTTTCAGTAAAATCATGCCAAATAAAGCATGTATGAACAGTCACAAGGAAAATAAGCACTATAGAAATGCTATCTTTAACAAAATAATTTTTATTTATTTTTTTTTCATCTCAGAAGAAGTGAAATACTGCTTTGCTGTTCCACTGTTAGTGGCCAGCACTATGCACTTTCAGGGGCATGCTAATTTATGTTCTTTGTCACACACGAGTTTCTGTGCACCAAGAAGGAAAGGAGCTTAGCTCTTAGTGTAGTGCATCAGGTGTCAGTCTTAAATAAAGAGCCTTTTGTAACTGCCACAGCTGAGTGAAATCATCAAAGTTGCCTTTAACTTGTGTTCTTCAAATCACAGAACCTTTGATGCTGTATATTCCCTGCATATTATTCATGTCTGTTTTCACCAGAGAGCACTTTGTCCCTTTGCACAGAACCAGTGTCAGCTACTGCCTGTTGTGATGGATGTTTGTTGCAGTGCTCATTTTAACAAGCCTGTGCTTGTGTGAATGTTTTTCAGCCACCCAAAGTTGAGAGTCTAAATGGCTTGCTCTTGGGATACCGGATCTACTATCGGGAGCTGGATTATGACACTGGATCTGGAACAGAAACCAAAACCATCCAGAGCCCTTCAGCTTTAAGAGCAGAGCTCACACGTAAGCCTGTGTTTTGGACCTTGTTATATCCCAGAATAGTAATCTGTCATTATGCCAAGCACTATATGCTCTCTTGCCCCATGGAAGTAACACACGATTGTGTCTAAGAGTGCTTGGGATAATCTAACTTTTACAAACTCAGGCTAAAGATGCTGGAAAATGGTTGTAACTTCTGTCTGATCAGCATCACTTGTAATAATACATGCTAATCTATGCCAGCATGCTCAAACTGATGTTCTGTCCTCTGTATAGCCTCTGATTTCTTGCTTTCTGCTACCTCCATTTCATGTTTACCCTAGTATACTTTGTTCTGCCTTCAGTCAAAAGAGAGAGTTCATTTTCCTCAGCTGGGAACTTTTTTCTTTCTTATTATTTTTTAGTAGTTTTTATAATTGACAGTTTTGTTTTGTAATATCAGAAAACAGATGAGAAATTTGAAATAGAATTTTTACAGTTTCAAAGTGCTTGTCCCTACTTTGGAAGTAAATAGCAAAAATGAGCAAGAATTTTAAGGTGCATGTTTGCTGTGTTAGTCACTGGGATTTTTTGGCTCACATGGAAGGAAGGTGGAGAGGAATGCTAGAAAAATGAAAAGAATTTTTAGACAAAAGCTAGAAAGGAAATCAGAGGGAAGAATAGGCAGAATAAGATGATTTGAGGCACAGATGTGAGCACTCAGTAGCCTGACAGATATATATGGTCTGGGAATGAGACATGCTCACAGAGGGGCCAGCTTTTGTCCTGCTTGATGTGGAATATTCAGAATAAGATAATACTCCAAGAGCAGCAGAATAGGGTTGAGTGAGACTATTTTAATATCTTAAATCCTCTTCCATGTTTCCCTGAGCCCATAAAAGTGGTTTCTACAAAGGGTGAGTAGTTTGTATAGGGGTATGCAAAAGGTGGATGCTTTAAATATAATGTAAGCACCTAACTCTGACCTCACTTATGCAGTCAGTGCTGGATGAAACTTCTCAGACTGCACACAATTTTAACCAGGAGAGAGTAGAGATGTAAAGCTCCTACAGGTGTAAGTATTCATAAGGGATTTTTCCACACAAAAGCTGACTATGTATATAATCATGAAATAATGACTTTGGAAGCCAGAGAGCCTGTGAAACCTACTGGTTTTCCTGTCTTCCTTCTTCTTGGCTGGCCCTGCAGCTATGTTCGTAATAACTGTACAGTAGAAAAAAATGTGCTGTACTTCCCCAGGAAGTCAAGAGAGAGAAAGGGGTGGAGAAAAGTATATTTTAAGAGGAATTTCCCTATTTCTCTTCATAATATGACAATCCTCACCTTAACACCTCTGTTCCTCACTGACCTGCAGTTTTGCACAGCTTAGCATATTATTACAATTCACTCACAGCAGGAATACTGAATTCTGTAAGCGAAACTGTGGGGAATCTAACACACATTTAAAGAAACAGGTCCTGTTCTGTTGGAAGTGTTGGCTTTTTGTGGCCCGTGTTCCAGGCCTTTACCCTGCAGCTCTTAAGGTTTTGAATTTTGCATGTTGAGAAACGAGGAGGTAATACAACGCTGAGAATTTTCCCCCTGTAAATTGTTTCCTTTTTACACATTTGTTCTATTTAATATAGGTGTCAGAACATTTCTGTGTTGTATATTTGTGAGATTCTCTGTTTAAGGAGGAAATGAAACAGCCCCATGTGAGTGACATGCTTTTGATGTGTTATGAGAGAGTGATGTGATTTTATTGCCCTTCAAGGTATAGTCCTAAAGCTCAAACTGTGTATGTGTGTGCTGCATCATTTGCCTCTGTCTGCTGTACATCATTTGCAATAACTATTGCCTTGCACTGTAACAAGCTTTCTGCTTTGCTTACCCTGAATAGCCCAAAGCAGCTTCAAGACAGTGAACAGCAGCTCTGCATTAACGACGTATGAATTAACACGTAAGTGTATATTGCCTTTAGATGAGACTCTTCGTAATGGTTCAAAATACACTACAGGCAAACTCCTATGGTTGTCCTCAGTGGATCTAGTAGGAATCAACACAGATTAATGATTCTGCTTCTTTGAGCTTCTTTTTCTTTAAGCCTTAGCATTCCCTACATCAAGAGGCACTGATGATGCAAGTAGGTAGCTGTTATAAAAATGTGGCTGCTGGGAAGGTAAAACATTATTGACTGTAACAACCCAGTATTGCTGATGCTAAATGAATTTTGATTCGCTTGCTACATATTTTGCAGTCCATCTGAGTTTAGCTGCATCACATCATTAGTCCTGTGATTCAAGCATTGCGATGCTCAGGCATTCTGTGGAGTAGGAGGCCAGTTTAGAGTGAGCCCAATGAATTTATGTGCATCTCCAGAGGTGTTTTCAATTGGAAATGAATAAAATAGCATTCGACAGAGTTAAAAGGCAAGTTGCTTTGTGGTGATGATGGTTCACTAGATAGGTTTTGCCCAAGGCTTTTGAGTCACAGATTGTGATGAGCTAAAAAAAAAAATGAAGCCCTATCCCTACTGAAACTTGCATGCATGAACTCTCATGTGTTCCATTTTCATCCACATCCCTTTAACACTAACATCTCCCTTGTGACTTTTCATGGCAGCAATTAAAGTTTCCCTGTACAAGCTACCCAGTACTGTCTTATATATATTACTGGGTTTGTTTATTTGTTTATTTACAAACTTAGTATCGTTACTGCTGATTTGCTTGCTCCATGTTTTGCAGTCCATCTGAGTTTAATGGTATCACATACATCGGATATCATTTGTAGTGTGCCTGTGACTGGGGAATGATGCTGGACTGTGAGTCACATACAGGAGCACAACAGTTGTAAACACTTCCATGAAACTGAATTTGATGAGCCTGTGTGATTAGGCTTATTGAACCTGCCAAACTGATGGCATACTGTCAGCCACAGAGTTAACGGTACTATCTGATTCGCAAATAGCAGTGGATATTATTGGCAAAGGCTGAAACTTGGACCCCTGGCCATGTGTGTCTTAATCAATTCAGTGCTCATCTAAATAGGGCAATTTATATTATTGATCTCTCCCTTACTCTTAATTTCACTGCTAAATATTATGGCTGATAAATATTTGTTAGGATTGATTCTTTCATCCTGAAAAAGCAGTGTCTGAAACTGCTCAGGCGCTGCCTCCCCTGCTGACATTGACATGATTTCTCCTTCACCCTTGTTTGCATCTGTTAATTACCCTCATACAGTTGGGTTCTCTAGATCTGTTCACACTGCTCTCACTCTCCTACCTCATCTGTCAGAGTAGTTTCTGTATGTAGGCAAAGAAATTGGTTGCCAAATTGAGTCCAGACTCCAATTTCTCCTTTCTTTTTGTGATTGATGTTCAGGCTGTGGTAACTTTGAAGAAGAGGTACCCATGCAGTACTTCAGATGGGACTCCAGATTCCCCACTGCAGATCTTCTGCAGCCTGCTTCAGCCATGACATTCTTGAGCCGTGCAGTTGCTAAATGATTCCTTAGATCAAAGTCCCTGGGGTTAGGCAAAGGCTTGAAACCACTTTTCTACCATGAGATCAAAATGAGCCTGTAAAGCTCATTCAAAGCAAAGTCCTGCCTTTTGTGTCATTGAAAATGGCCTGACAGTATTCTTCTAGCTAGTTACTCATCAGGAATGATTCCTCCTACTGAAGCAACAGTGTGAGGAAAAGCTGGAAAATCCTGCCATTTCATTGCAAAGATCTTTCATAATTAGGCAAATCCTGCAGTGATGTGTGAGTTAAGGAAGGAAGGAAGTAGATGTTGCCTCATTGTACTGTTCTAATGCCATGTTTCACAAGAGGGAAGTCTGGTGATAGAGAGTTGGTGGAGTCTAGATAATATAAATAATATTCTATAATATGTAATAGAATAATGTAATATTTAACTTTTGCAGAGTTGAAGAAATACAAGAGATATGAAGTATTAATGACAGCATATAATATAATTGGTGAGAGCCCCACCAGCGCACCAGTGGAAGTGTTTGTGGGTGAAGCAGGTAGGTAAAGGAAAATCATTTTGTTTTCTCTTTTAAGTTACCAGAATGTTTTAGTATTCTCCAGAGAATATTCACTATTTGTCCCGGGAAAAGGATGGTGAAAAATTCCCAGTAATGATCACTAACAGTTTCTTTTAGCATCCTCTTCATGAATAGGTTGTCACTGACAGTTCCTTGCCATATGAAAACCAGTGGGTCTACACAAATAAGGGGAGAAAAGGCATTTGAAAGAAAGCAGAGAAAATCTGTTTGGAGTTGCAGGAGGATGACTGTTCATACCAAATTAGCTTGAGGGAAAAACTGACTCAAGTTAAAGAAGTAAAAAGTGGAGCACAGGGAAGCCACAAGGGAAAAGAAACAAAACTACAAAACAAGGGAGGCTTGGAAAGCTGCTTCTTTTATTTTATAACTCTCTGTGTAGAGACATCGCCTGTGTGGAGACATACAGCCTGTATGCCTGTGCCACACCTTGCTGTATTTTTATGCTCTTGAAGTCGAGAAGACACTATGTCTAGTTTACTACTAGCTTTGGAGGCATAGATGATGATTACACTCAGGAACATGCAGACTTTATAGCTGCATCCCACCTCTATAGAAGCTGAGGGTCAGTGGCACTATTCATGCCTTTGCTTATTATGGATCTACTGCATGAATCCAGGCTGTATTTATGAAATGTAACTTGTCCATCATGTTAAAATCCCTCCATTGAAAGGCTGAAGGTGGAAATAAGGATAAGACAGTTAACCAGACACATTCTTTGAATGCTTTGTGAGACCAGTGATTTTGCAGAGCCCAGATAACCTGCCATTGATTCTGTTCTGGGTAACTCTACCCAGAGAAGCGCAGGACTGGAATAGCTGATGTCTTCTTCACAGCCACAGCAGCAGTGCTGTATTTATGGTGACCCCAGCTGGAAAGAGGCTGGTGCTGAAATAGTTGTTAGTTATGGTATCAATTTCTGCAGCAGTATCTTTTGAAGCTTAGAACAAGAATAGGCAACACTCACCCTCCTGTTGTTAAGTCTGCCTCCATGAAGGGATCTGATTACACTTCTGTTCTTCTGTCTCAAGGCTAGGATGTAGAAGCTATCAAACCCAGCAATAATTCATTTTGTTCTTATTCATTAAATATTCTATTGCTGAAAACTAAGCAAAGCACATCTTTTCTAAACCCTACTGCACATTTTTTAAACTCTACTTAACCTTTTCATTTCAAATATGGTGAAACATTCACTGTCTGCCTCTGAAAACATCATAAATTAATCAGAGCAGCATGGTTCTGCAGACAGCTGGCAATATTTACATCTTTTTCTAGTTTGCTGCTGCTCTTACTTGTGTAACTGCGCTGAAGAAAGCCCCAAGTGAAGCCAACTGTAGCTGGCTTCAAAATACATTTTTTGTTTCAGAGCTCAGCATCTCCCTATTGCAAATGAAGCCACCACATGCATTTATACACATGTACACAGCACAGAAAGTCAGCTGGGGAAAACAAGGAAATGCTGATACATCTGTCTTTTAATCCCACTGTCCAGGTCTTCCTTATCGTAACTCAGATAGGGAACAAGGCAGTGGAAGGAGCCAGACTTGGGAGGAAACTGATACATCCAGGAGACTTTTTTTCACAGGCAGGACTGTTGTATCTGAAGTTTTAGCATGACTCTGATGGATTTTTTTAGAGATCCTGGATTTACCTCTGGTTAGGGACAACCCAAGTTCATGTGGTTGAAATGATGAATGTAGGATCTTCCTGCCAATTTTCACTCTCGTTTTGTGAAGTTATTACACTTTGTTATAGAACTGCCTCTTCCACCTCCAGAACTGGCTGTGATTTATACTGTGAGTAACGTGATTGGAGCTGGTATTGCAATTTAAGTTTCAAATTGATTTGTGACACCTTTGAGTTTAAGTGTGCTGTGGAAATACAAGTTTTTTGTTGTTATTGTTTGCTTGATGTTCTTACCCATGGTAAAGGCAGTTAAGCAGTAAGCTGGAAAAAATGGGTCTACTTAGCTTCAGCAACTGGAGCATCCATGTTAAAAATAGAGAAAACCTGCCCAATAAACAAGTGCTGACAACACAGATATAGCACTGAACACAAAATGACTGAAGGGAACCAGTCTTCAGGCCGAAAGCCCCATATAGCATGCATCTCAGTATTGTTAAACAGCGCTTCCTTCTTCCATATGTGTTCCAGTAATTCTGGTAGGTGCAAGAACATTCCTCTCTCAATTGTAAAAAGGAATGTACATCACTTGCCTTTGGGAAAGTGCGATGGGTTTAGGCTAGCTCAGTCAAATACCCAGTACTGTGAAGTTCTGGTGGGGCACCAGGGAATAATACAGAGGGTTGATAGGCTGTTCAGCTTCTGTGTCTGGTGCAGACAGATTAATGATGCAAAAGGAAGTATGTCTAATTCCTTCCTTCCTCCTTGTCCTCTCCTCTGTTAGACTGGAAGATTTTCCTACCCTCATATCTGGATTTTTACAATAAAAGCTCCAGTAATGGAACCTCCTGACAAATTTGGAACAAAAAACATTAAAACCAACCTTCTACCAGATTGACCAATTAAACAAAAAACACCCAATGGGGAGGTTCTTTTAAGTCCTGGAGTGCCATTGAGCTGTACCCTAGTTAACAGCCTCCCCAGGCAGCCCAAGTGCTCAGGTCTCACTTGCCTCTGACTGATGGGCAGAGGGAAATTCGGAGAGAGAACAACCTGCTCGTACACAACAAGCCAGACCTGAGTAACAGACCTCTGTATCCTGGCTTGCCTGGTGAATAAGGGAGCTGGATGCAAATGGTTTGGGTTTTGGTAATGTGGTTTGGAGCAAAATCTTTTTCTTTTTACAGTAGCCCATAAGATCAAAGGCTCAAAATTGAGTTCTGCCTGAATGTTTGCAAAACTCACTGGCATGGAGAGCAATTCTTCCTCATGTCAGGAGAGTGGGCTGGGAGTCCTTGTGCTGAGCACAGCCAGGAAGGATGGGCTGCCTGCTCAGTCTGAAGAGAGCCAGTTCCTTCCCCCACCTGCCTCAAGCATCTGGATCTCTCTCCTCCACAGACTAGAAGATCCTTGTAATTTTGCCTTTCTAGAGCTGGCTGCAGCTCTGCCCTGCTCATTAGAGAACCATGTGCATCTCCTGACAAATGACAGAAAAATTGAAAGCCACCACTTGCAGAAATTAGGAAGGGAGTCACAGCCCCACTGGCAAACCCCCTTCTCACCTTGTTAATTCGTTTAACAGTTCAGCTGTCAGGGATGCTGGCTTTGATTGGAAAGGCAGTGAGTGTTCAGCAAGAGGCTGGGTACTGATATTCATCCCAGCCCTAAATGCAGCTGCTACCAGAGGTGATGTTCTGCTCAACTGAAATTAAGACTCTGTTAGAGCAGCCACTATATCAAGAGCTTTATTCTACCAGGTTGCTGTCACTATCTGATTGTGTGGTGGGCTCTGGAGTTGAGGAGAGTCCACCACCTGCATTTTAATTAAAAAGGTTGGGGCAGGCGTGCTTCACCTAATCTGGGAAGGTGAATAAAATGGAAGGGAGCAATACAAATCCTCTGCTAACGAGCCTGCAGCCTCCAGTGCTTCTCCCATATACCCAAAGCTGGCTTGGATGAAAAATAATGGAATTCGTAATTTCTTCCAGCAGCTGCTGCCAGAGGAGAGTGTGTGTGCATGGAGAGGAAGTATCAGAAGAGGTGAAGTGCACCCAGAGACACTAGCCTTTAAACTGGTTGTAAATCCGTTTGTATGAAGAGGGGAGTGACTTGTGTCATTATAACTGATGGTGACATTGGTGACCTTCAAAATTCACAAGAAATGATGAGGATGGTTTGTTGTTGTTATTGTTCTTTTTAATAATGACCTCTGAATGCTGGTAGGGCAGTGGAAAAGACAAGCAGTAAGAAGAGCTGGGAGACAGATCCCCTTCTTAGAAGTCAGCTGTTGAAATGCCGCCTTGGTTGTACCATTATCTTTCAGAAATGGTTTCCTGGCTGTCTTGCTTTCTTCAGAGTAAAATTGTAGCTTGGAAAGGAACAGAAGTGGGACAGGTGATCAGCTGCTTCTTACCTCTCTTTTCTTACTGCCTTAGAAAACCTGAGTCTACCTCTTGGTGCAAAGCTAGCAGACACCAAAGCAAATGTCCCACTGTTACCTGCAGTTGTCCTCTGCCCTTCTGCCTGCAGCTCCACACATGTTCCTGGAGCTTACAGACTTTGTTTTGTTCACTATAGCTGACACATGTAAGGAAGCTCTGCTCTGCCGGTAGCATCAGGGGACACACTCAGAGCTGCATGACCTTCTCCAACATTTTACAGGCAAGAAATAAAAACAATCTGGAAAGCTCCAAGGCCAAAGATAGTGATAAGGGTTTTCCTCCTAAGGAGAGAAGAGTAAGGAAGCAAAGACTTAACTCCACGCATCTGGCTCCCCTTTATAAACTGCTTCTAAAAAAGAGCTGTTGTCCTTTCTTACCTGATTATCTGTGCTTGGACTATGTCCCTTTGTCTATCATGCTAATGCCAGAGTGTCAGAACAAGGCTTCTTTGTCTTTGAGTGTTTTCATTGCTTTCTGCAAGCCTCACTCTCTTCATGTGTTCATGCAAAATACCCTAATTGGTGTCACTTCTCCATCATAGGTCGCTCTAGGGAGTCCCTCAGCACTACATCCTTTTTTTGTATAGCACCTTCCCTGCCCTGAATGTAGCTGAGAAGATGCTGTGCAGAGAAGTCCCCTGTGCTTCCTTGTTAGCAGCCTACAAGAAGAATGACAGCATTTCAGTGCATTAGAGCTGGCAGCTTCAATCAGTGTGCTGTGACCCCCTTGGCTGTTTTCTCCTATCTCTTTGGGACACGTGGGCCATGTCTCTCAGTGGCCGACTGTGTGTATGCAGATACAGAGCACGTTGCTGCTGGCACAGCTGGGAGAACTGAGTGGGTATTTCCATCCCAGATGCCACTGGAGGAGGGAAGAAGGATTATCATGGCCATTTCACATTAGTGAAATTTCACATAGTCTAAAACCTGTCAGCCTAGGGACAGTATGGTTCCCTTGATAAACAAAAGGGGATGGAGGGAAGCTATTGGAAAGTAGTATCATAAATAACTTTGTGCTTTTACTTTCTCAAACTTTAAACAAAGGGGGTTGACCTTCCTTTGCGTTTTAAAAGCACCAAGCCTTTGAAATGTTCAGGTATTTGCCTTTTAATTGTTGACACTTCTGAGCATCAGCAAAAGGCTACTTTTTCAGGATAGCATGGTGTTTAAAACATTGGTTTCCTTTTCCCCTACCCTCAATCTGGAGAGCTGTTCAAACATCATGCTCAGTTGTGAATGATCTTTAAGCAGCTGTTCTGGGAATGCCTTGCTTCAAGTGTGACACAAGGTTTTCATGCTGTCCCCAGTGTCTTGTCTTCCTAAGGAAGGAGAACTTCTCATCTGAGCTCAGAGTTAAAGATCCCAGCCGTGTTCTTCACCTCTCTTTAGTGTGCTAAAAGAGAGAGTAAAGTCAGACAGAGCAGGAAAGGGAAAGCATAGGAAGGTGAAGAAGAAAAAGAAATGGTGAGACATGTCCTGTTTGGACTGGGGAAGAAACTTCTTCACTTTCTCTTGCATTAATGGAAACCATTACACCTGTATGCCAATAGCATTCCATTTCTCAGCCACTAGGTACATCTCATCAGTATTTCTTGGCGGATTTTAAACTCCTACAGACTCTCTCTGTACCTGGTTTCCACTTGGGGCTTGTCTGCAGCAAATCCAGTTTGGATTTGTTGTTCCCATCAATGCAGCTCCACTGGTTGTAATAGCAGTATAGATAACTCTCGGCTGTGTTATCTAATCCCACAGGGCTGTGACAGGAGAGTAAAAAATAACTAAAAAATAACTAAAATGTGCCTATATTAGAGCATTAGTCATTCCTTGTGTGTTACTGGTATTGCTGCAATGCTGGGGAATTCTGGATATGAATTCTCTGTATAAACCTTGCTCCCTTCCCTATTCAAACTGGCTTTTTTTTCTTTTAAGGCTACTTGTACATTCTTAATCTGTTTATGGATAAGCACAAAGGTTTCATAATTAAACTTCCAAATCGGGTAGCTTAGCTCAGTAGCTGCTCTTCCAGTGGTAAGGCAGAAAGTAACCGTGCCAGTGTGAGTCTGTGGGAGAAGTGTCCTTAATGTCAACATGTCAAAAAGGCATCCCTGCAGCTCTCTGGAGACTGAAATCTGATGTCAAGGCAGAAGGAAGTGAGGTCTAAGTTAGAGTCGTACTGCTGTCAAAGCAAGTTATTCTACCATATAGGAAAATGAATTTTAAGAGAATGCAGTGGATAGCAGTGGCCAGATTGAGAGATAGATTTGATGGGCTTATTTGACATCTTTAATTCTCCATTGATGATCCAAAAGCTTCCTAAAATGATTTGCAATGTTTTCATGCTGCAAGTAAAAGCCGAATGCGTGCTTCATTAACAGCTCATTAAGTTGTTCATATTGGTCATAAGCAGTCTTTGGTACAGCAGAATGCTTTATACAGTGCGGCAGCTCCTGCTTAGCCCTGGTGTAATTGCCTCTCTTTACCACATCTCAGTGTAGGAGAGATGTTTCTGTCCAAGCAAAAATATCATCAGTTTTTGATCAACTGCATGTGCTTATATCTCTGTCACTGCTATTGCTGGTGAGGGTGGCATTAGGCTGTAATTGCCATGCAACATTTTGCTCAGGTGATGAACTTCCATGTCATAAAGCCAACAATTTGAGGTCAGTTTTCAGTACTGACTGTAACCCAAGACAGACAGTTTTTCTGCACTCAAATTCATCATCAGGATTCCTGTATTTGTTCTGTAGTAGGTGCAAGCAGCAGTGGGAGCAGTAGGACAAATTAGCTGTTCTGCTGTAGTGTTATATAGCCTGTGAAGAACTGAGTGCAGGGACATCCC
>JAVHNF010036938.1:0-10703 GCA_034783455.1 Micropsitta finschii
CCAAATCCCCAAGCCATCAGTTTTGCATTTCACTGATGGTCTCATAGGGAAATTAGGGCTGTCCATGGAAGTCTTATTTCTTTATTTTTTATTAAAAATGTTAAAACAGTGCATACCATATTTTGAGACACGATCTCCCCCCCAGAGATCATTTGAGTTCATGGCATTTGTACAATGTTCATGCTCTAATGTATTTAAAAGGATAAAAATACATGCATGTAATGTAAGTCCTGGAGTAATGTAACTGAAGATCTAGGGACCTGCTCACAATTCATACCTTGGCAAAAGGAGAAGTTGCTTCAGGTGATTTAATAAGGAGTTTGAACACAGTAGGATTCAAGCAGACAGTGAGTGATAGGCTTTCCCTGAGCTAAGTGGCAGAATGTTTGAAAGTTGGCTATTTGTATTCAGTCTGTAAATGTTCAGTGCTTCATCCCTTAAAGAACACAAGTTTCCCAAACTTATTCTGTATGTTGAAATCATATGGGAGAATCAGTTTAGAAGGCTGGTGGAGCTAGATATGCTATTCCAAGGGGAAAGGCTTAATTAGAGGGGCTTTTGTGTGTGTAGTATATTGTGCTAGGCAAGTCTAACAGATTCTAAAGGGAGCAGTCAGAGAATTTGTTGCATGCAGCAAAAGGTCGATGCCTGTATTAGAAGGAGCTGTACTTTTAAAAGGGCACAGAGAGAGGTCATTTTGAATCCCTTTTTCTCTGTATCTTTTTTGATGCCCAGGAAATAAATAGGTGTTTCTGTTTAGTTTGTGATTTTGTCATTCTTAGGCTAGGAGAAAGGAATACATCTTCACTCTCCTAATAGATTTTATCCCTCCGCATCTCAGAAGGAGTTGGAAATAGATAAGTCTTTTTGCCTCAGGAAGGCACTCGCCCACATTCGATTAGCACAGATGATTTCATGTTGCTTCATTTATTGCTAAGGCCTGGCATTTCCTAGTATGTGTCACCCCTCCCAGTGTCTGCATGTTTCCTTTTGTTCTACTCAGGTACTTGAGCATGACTTTGACTTGAATGACAAATCTTGAGGTGGAGAAAAACCACATTTTTGTATTGTGTTATCTGGGTATTCTGTACACATGGATTTATTTGCTATGTGTAATATCTGGGATATGGGTAGGGTATTTTTTGGTTTTTCTGTGTGATGTTATTATGGCAGACTTTGACAGTACTTAGTTACTTTCTTGGGACCTCACTCTGTAAAATGGAAGTGGATTTTCTGGATAAGAGTTTCTGTCAACTGAAAGATGTCATCAGACTGGTTTTGTGCAGTGGTGCACACATCTAGCAGGTTATAGACCATGAAAGCTAGAAGATACAGGCTGTTTCAACCTTACGAATTATTCTGCTTTATGTCCTATCTCCCTTTGTACCATGTTGGTGCAGGTTACTATGTTGTCTATTTCTGTTCTGGAAGAAGAATTAATATACTCACAAAGGAGTTTTCTTCATGATAATTATTGCAAGTTAATACTATTTTAGATTTGTTGCAAGCAGATTCTGAACACAACATCAAAAAACTCATGGGCCCTTCTGGTTTTTCCACCTAGCAAAGAGGTGATACAAAGAGAAATTATCATGTTTTCTCTTAAACAGAACTTTATGCTATCTAATGTATGCCGGTGCATTTGCCAGTTCATGGAGACCTGAGACATCTTTTATGGTGTGTGATAACTGGGAAGCCACTCTTCAGCTTGCTGGCCCTGATACTGAGCTCCTCACTGGGATCACAGGGATCACGATCTTGCCCTGAAGTATGGAGGGAGAGAGTTGCATCCTCCAGTCTTGCAGGGGATGTGTGTGTGCCTGTATGCCTCAGCTGCTAATCCAGCTAGATGAGCAAGCAAAGTTCCCATGAAGAGATACACTTAAAGACATTTTAGTCTTCTAAACTAGGTTTATTTTTTAAATGTTGGTAATTTGTTACCATCAGACATCTACCATGGGCCCTTTCCTAAACCAATTTGGAAGTCAGGGTAATTTGAAGAATTAATTTCAGTACTCAACTGGTTGTGAAAGATTTGATCGTGGAATGCAATTAGATTTTATCTCTGGGTGATAGTTCACATGTACATTCATAAAATGAATACATACATGTCCTGTCATTTGAATGAAATATTAAAATACTTTTTCTTTGACATTCACATTAGTCCTGACTGGCATGGGGTCATGCCCTGTCCTTTCTTATCTTTCAGAAATGGCTACACGCAGGATCTGTTTAATTTTATAGCTGTTTAATACATATGATTTTTAATAGATAGTTATTAGTATGTATATGGTCTTAAATTTCATCAAATAATCAGACATTATATGCATAGTAGCTCAGATTTTGTCCTGAAGAGCCTCCAGTGGTGGTTAAGCATGAGTACTGAGGAACAAAACCAGCCCCCAACACACAGTGAATTTTTAAAATGAGATCATCATAGTATTTAAAAAAATCTGGTCTTACAACTTGTACCTTTGGACAAATCTAGACAAGTTTCAGCTGAAGAGTTTAAAACAAAACCAGCTTTGTCTAATTATGGATTGCATGCAGTTTCTGACAGGTTTAAGATTTCTAAGTACTCACAAACATATTGTGAACATAATACTGTGAATTCTTACACAGTAATTGCAAGCTTTAGTTTCTAGCTGGTTTTGTTGAATTAAGTAGATTTAATTCAGTTACATAGATGAATTTAAAGAAATGTTCTTAAATTATTGTGATCTACAGAAGTAAAGTGTAGTATGTGAAATATCTAAATAGCACAGAAGTAGGTGGTTGATATTTTGATACTAAGTTCTTTTCTTCATAGGGGTACTACTTTTAAAAAAGGTTTAAAAGTAATAATTACTTAGACCTTGCAAAGAGAGATTTTAAGATGTTGATACATGTAATGCAATGCATATTAACCAGAGCATTTAACACAAACACACAAACCCAACCCATGGTGTGTAGAAAGCTCACTGTATTAAGTTATGCCAGTTGGATTGAGGTAAAACTGTATCTCATTGTCCATAGAACTTAATGAAGAGGTACTATTTGTGTGGTGTTTGAGCTTTTCTATGAAATCACATCATTTTTCCTTTAAAAATGATATTTTACAATTGTTAACTTACCAGTTTTTGAAACAAAGTAGTGTAATTTTTCTTTTTACATCATGACAATCCTATTCTTTTTACTTCATAACTTTCAACAAGAATTATAGTTGATGTTTGAGCAGAATCATGCAAACTGCAAAGGTAAATGACCATTTCTAAAATGTATATAGTTCGAAAGTATTTTTACTTTTTTCTGTCTAATGTGCAAGCTGATACTATTACTTGACTTTGAGTCATCCTTCTTTTCATTGTTTGAGTAATGACATTGAGATTGTTTATTCATCAGCTGTTCTGTACAGTATGCGAATAAGAAATTAGAAACATTCATGTTTATAATACAGATTTCAGTAATGTAAATTAAATTTTATAAATTGCAAGCAGGAATTAAGTTACAGCTTCTGAATACATAGTATGCTTACTAGACTTACGTGCAAAGTACAAGTAGGAAAGATGTCCAGAGCCTCACTGAAGAACTGTACCCAAAGCAGAAACACTTTTTTGATACCTGAAACAGTGCTATTAAAAACAGTGAGAGGCCTGGATACATTTTCGAATATATTAATATGCTTCACAGATTCAGAAGCATTCATTTTTGTGTAGTTAAAGAAGAAGAGACATCATTTTTTTAAATTTACCCATGAAAGATGTATTTGTGTTTATCTGAACTAGCGCGAGACAAATGATGTCAACAGAGATTAATTTAGACTTGCATTAAATAGTAGATCTGCTGTGAACGGTGAGGACACACCAGTTTATAACGTGTGATGTTCTTCAGATAGTGTTAACAACAGTGTGAGACCTTGCAGTGAAATACGAAATAGTAATTTTCAGTAGCCATTAGAAATCAGTCAAAAAATGAGCTGGCCTTCCACTCTTTCACTCAGCTGAGTGTCAAGGTACTGGGGTACATGTTTGGGAAGTGGTCACCTATATGGTAGTGTAGAAATATTAGCTGCCTGAGGTAATTTGCAATCAAAGATGAGAAGTTTAGGGCAGATAAGCACATAACCTTTCTCATGTCACTAGAAGACTATTTGTCCTTGAAAATTTGATGTACTAGTAGAGGAGGTGAGGATTTCTTGCCTAGCTTATTGGAAACAGTATTAACATCCTTTTGGCTCTGTGGAAGTCAGAAATGATCGTCAGGGCAGGTTTTCAGAGTCACCTGACTGACAAAGTATTGAATTTTAATTTTGATTCCCATCTGCAGCAAAATAAAGTTAATGAGGTGTTTTCATTTCAGGTCTTTGCAGGTCAGTTTTAAGATACCTGGTTTCTCACATACACCAACTGCTTGACTCTATTCATCTAAGAAGGATTGCTGGAAGCAGTGTGGCTATTCACAGCAGGAAGTACTTTGTGCAATAAATACTAGTGAGATCACGTTCCAGGACAGTGGCTAAAGGCCTGGGATAAATTTCATGGTCAGGAAAAAACACCTATGAGACAGTAACAGCTGGCTTCTTTAGATTTTCCTCTCTTGTGTTATCTGTTGTTAATAAGATGATAAAAGTAGCTAACATTTCAAATACTTTGTGAAGCTCAGAGATTTCTAATACCATGAAACTTAAGTAACACTTATTTTTCTCTTTCTTATTGCAGTCAGCAACTGTTTCTGATGGAGGTAAGCTGAAGCTTATTTTTACTTTTATAATGAAAAAAAAAATCAATTTTTCACATTAAACAATGCAATATATGGTAAATAAGGTGACATATTACAAGATGGTTGTCCAAAGTGGTGCAGAACTCTGTGCTTTCTTTGGGAATTGTGCTAATAAAAATACTGCAGGGTTGTGTTCACATCCTTTCACTGATTTATTTGCATAATTTTTTGGTGGCACATCTCTATATGCATGTTTTTATTGTAACCAGGCTTCTTCATTCATACTAATAAAGAGGCAGAGCTGGTAGACTTTTGTATAATAGGATGGTAGATAAAATCTTGGTCTCTATTTTATTGTCCTTTACATATACTGTTTGCTTTTGAAGAGTTAATGCTCTAGCCCCTAAGTTATAAACTTCATTGGTGCCTGTGTTGAGGTTGAAATTTCTTTGCAGAGTGATGCATTTTGAGAAGGGGGTAAGTAATTTGATGCTTGGAAAACCCCAGTATGGAGGTTTTGCAGTTCTCGAGTACTTCTAAGTCAGCTCCTCTTTATGTCATCTAACCTTGTTTGTTTTGATTTTCACATGGCTTTAATGTTTCAAAGGACATCCACTCTTTGTTAAACATTAGAAGATGATTTCTCTGAACCTTTGAAGTTAATTGAAACAGTTAAGTATGCTTCCTTAATGGAGTAAAGGAATCTGTTTAGTTTAGGGTATACAGGAGATGGCTTTTCTCACTTTTCTTACTTGGCAGGAGTTGGTTTACTAGATCCTGCAGAGAAACTCACATACATATTTTTATGTTTGCTGTTCCTTCACAACAGTACAAGACAGTTTTATGGTATAAAATGGGGACAATCTGTGTTGTCCCAGTGCAATGAAATTGATGAAATATTTTAAAAGGTAAAGATAATTTTTTTTTCTATGTAAATGCAAAATTAGAAATACTATTCACAAAACTCCATTGTGCCCTAATTTCTGATTCCTTGCAAAACTTAAGTTACAAAAACTGTAGTTTTTACTGACTTATTTTCAGTTCTTCCAATATGAGTTTTGCATGTCATTCCAATTCCATTTCCATGTTTTCACAATAAATTTTATACAGTTTTGTGAACTAATGAATCTGAAAGCCATGCAGGTTGCAGAAGTGAAAGAACAGGCAATAAGTTATGTGCATTTTTCTGCTGAGTTGTATGACCTATTTTGTCAGCTAGTTTTGAAGATTTAACATGGACTCTTTCTTCATTGTTAAATGCTGTAACAGAGGAGGGATGTAATTTGTATAAAAAGTGGTAGTTGAACTATACTGAGTAATGCTAAATCAATGCTTAAGTACCTAGAAAGTGGATTGGCAAAATAAGAACCATAGAGACTGCAACCTGGAAAAGTGAAATCAAACAAAATTTTTACTAGTTTCACTTAAAAAGCTCTGATTAATTTCTGAATTACATTTTCAGGCTTTTGCTTTTATTGAATATGTCACAGCACTGAATTTTTTTTCAATCTTCTCTGATCTCACTAATTCATTAGTAGATCCACAGATTTACACGTTAGGGCATGTCTAGATTAGAGAAATTTTCACTAGTGCAACCATTAGTATAGTCCATAATTCCCTTCCTAGACTAAATTCTAATGTAAGGATTTGTACATATAGAATCATAGAATGGTTTGGGTTAGAAAGGACCTTAAGGTCCTCTTGTTCCAACCTCCTGCCATTGGCAGGGACACCTTCCAATTGACGAGGTTGCTCAAGGCCCTGTCCAACCTGGCCTTGAACACTGCTAGGGATGGGACAGCTACTGCTTCCTGAGTAACCTGTTCCAGTGCCTCACCACTGTCACAGTAAAGAATTTCTTCCTTACCTCTAACCTAAACTTCCCCTGTTTAAACCCATCACCCCTTGTCCTGCAGTCCCTGATGAGTCCCTCTCCAGCATCCTTGTAGGGCCCCTTCAGGTACTGGAAGGCTGATACATAACTAGGTACTATAAATACTGTCATTAAGCTTTAGTCTGGGAAGGGAAATTTATGTGTAAAAGTAATTACTGTGTGTTTATATACATCCCTTCAATATAATAAGAGGCACGACAGTTTCCTGTACATTTAATTTTGAAGGTCAACAAAGCCTCATGTCATATGGCTTTTATTTCATTAGAGCCAGGCACTGGGAACAATCTACCTCTTGATGCATTTACTTTACATGGTAATTCAGCTTGTGCAAGCCTGGCACGCCAAAACTGTGTGCTTGGGCTTTGCAAGACAGGTAACATGTAAAAGATACAGGTTCTCGAATTAGTGTTGTTTCCAAAGATGCTGACCAATAGCAACTCTAAACTGTAATTGATTTGCTTAATGAATTGCAGCAAGTCAGAATGCAAGCTGTGATACTGTTTAGGTGCAAGATCACTGCTATGGATCAATTAATCTGCAGCACCTGTGCTCTAGAATCACAGAAACCATTTTATGTTACTACAACAACCTCTAATAAGTTGATTTCTCCTACTTCCCATTTTGTAAAGCTGTCCATTCCTGTGTCCTGTAGTAGTACTGAGTGCGTACACAGCATGCAGGCTGTGGCTGTGTGGCTGATTTTTTGAACACTGTGCCATCTAAATCATCACAGGGATGATCAGTAGTCCCCAGTTAATGTCTGACTTTGGCTATTGATACCTAGATGGCACTTTACCTTGCCTAGATGGCACCTTTACATTGATCTTAAGGGAAAACCTTAAGGTCAAAGGACATATGATAGAACTACATGATCATTCATATCCCAGATAGACATGTGGTGAGGTATTTGAGCTACTGAGTATTTCTAAGTCAGCTCTTACCTGCTATTCCCTACAGAGATCAGTTCCACAGAGCTGATCTATTATTTCCAAATGCTTAAGCATAACAGACAAGTTACAAAACGTGTCTTTTCCTGAAGATACTACTTTGCTGTAGTTTCTGCTGCTTTTTGTTTTTAATGTTCATCACCTGGAAGGAATTTTTATGAGTAAAAGAGTTATAAAAGGTTTTTTTGAAAGGAATCTGATGTTTACAATGATAAATAATGTAAAACTCTATTCTGAAAAGTAACTCAAGAAGGTGGAGCAAAATATCCACAATGAAGCCCGAAATAAAACAAAACACTGTTTATACTTTTTTACACTACAAATATGGATGGATTGCCTCCTCCAACTGGTATGTGACTTATTTGTCAATTACATTCTCAGCGCATGCTTGCGTAGCTGTGTTCCACCGTAACATAAATAATTCAAGTTCCTTTAGCAGTAGTGGCAAAAGGTCTTTTCTTTAAATTATTTATGTAGCATTTTATAATGCTTTGTGTTAAGTATGCTATTGCTTTCTTCTGCTTGAAGCCATGAGGGTAAAGAATCAATTTGTTTAGAATGGTGTTAGAGGCTACCAGGAATTGCTGGGGGGAAATGCATTAGCTTCCCTTATCCCAAAGTTGCAGAGGAGCAATGTGCCGTACAATAAGGCTAATCTGCACCCAATGGGTTCCGGGACGTTACAGCTGAACTTGGTATGGATTCAGAAGGATGGCGTTCAGTGATTGCCTTGAAGTATTTGATTAAGTGGCACCACAGTGGTTCTTATCAGCTTTATCCAGGTAATGTATTGAGTGATTAACTGGATTATCTTAATTGTATGAATGTACACATTCTGATGATTACAGGCGATACGTGTAGTTTCTCACAATAACAAAAGGTCTTAGAGGGCTGAAAAATACATATGGATATTGTAAACAAATCCATACAAAAATATCCTTAATCCTAATATCCTTAATGTAATATTTGGACCTACTTCTTTATATGATTTAAATAAAAACCTTCAGAGCCATCTTATCCTGAATACTTTCAAGAATTTAGTTGATTAAATGCCTACATTTTCTTACCTAGTGCTATTTTTGTAAAATAAATGTAATAATTTACGCATTGAATACGTAAATACAAAATGTGTAAAATACGGGGTTTTGAGGATTTTTAGACAGCATTCTGCATCTGTTCTGTATTTGAAGTAGGCAATAAATTAAATCAAATGAGTTAGCCCAGAAAGTAGTACTTCCTCACTATGTATGGTGGCTCTCAAACAGAACAGAAATAAATTGAGGCCCCTGGGATTTGGGATGCTTGAGTAAGGAGCCTCCTTTTACACGTGTTGTAAGATCATTTAGTGCTTCTACACAGCAAGGAGAAAGGAAGGCAGGCATTAGGAAACTTCACAACACTGCTAAGTTGTCCATGCACCTAAGTTGGGGTTTTTACAGTAAATTTCTCTGGCATCTTGTGGTTCCTGATAGCTGCAGGAGGCAGCTTTGCACAGCAGCCTTGTGGTTAGAACATTTGCGTGTGGGAATCAGAGCTGTTAGTTTCCTCTAATGATTATCACAGTGCTCATTAGACAAAATATGTGACTCGGTTGGAAAGTTTCTCCATTCCTGCTTTCCAAGGTGGGCTGTGTATACCTAGGAATGCAGGAGTTGTGAGTCAGGAAACCTGATACTGAAGTCTTACGCTGGAAACATTCCTCTGCAAGAGGAGTGGAGCAGGAGTTACAGCTTATAGTCTTCATTTAAGCATAAATTAGATAAATTGTGTAGTAGCGTTATAGTTGGTGAGTTTTTCTTCCTACCTGACCTTTCTTTTTCTCAGATTCTAACTGGTGTACCTGCACTAGGTTTTAATTGCAACAGTTATCTGTGATAAAAGAAACTAGAATAACTAAGCCTTTCCTGGGAAACAACCTTTTTCTGCATTGTTTTCAGGGTGACAGGTACCCCAGCAGAAATCTGTACAGATTTTAAAAGCAAACTGATCACATTTTTGCTGAAAGGGGAAACAAAGTAGTGTCGGGGTTAAATATGGACTTGAACAATTCTTTCTGAAAAAATCTGAATTAGCTGAACAAAATTCACCCGAGCAGAGACAATTTACTGTGAATGAGTACTCCTTTAGTGCTGCTGTAACACACTGGGAGGACCTGTGCCGATAGCTCTCAAAGTTGTTGAAAATGCAGCCTGATTTTGGTTCATTTGTTTTCATGGGATCTCCAGAGTGGGCAATGTAACAGAGGAGTAAGAAGCCAAGGTAGTTAAGAGCAAGTGTAACTCTGACAAGCTGGAGAGCAAGCAGCTGCTAGCAGTTAAAGGTAGTTAGCAGTCACCCACTGGTGTCAACACTCAGACTGTAATTGCAGCTTGGCCTTCCTGTGTGCCATAAGGAAATTGAACAGCCACCACTTGGAGGGAGGAAGGCAAAGTTGACCTGTTAATGACTGCTGGGCATACAACTGTATGAAATCCCTTCTGAGTCCTAAGGTCCTGTCACTTGTGGATTTACAATTGACACCTTTGTGTGGCTACTGCCTAATTTCCCTCTGTCAGCCAAGTAGGCTTAAATGGTTTGGGCTGTGGGATGAGTTCACCTCTCATTTTGCCTGAGAAGAACTAGGAAATTCTCATCGTTCGTCATTGGAGAGCAGTGGGGATTGAACCCTCTAGGAGTGAGGCAGTATCTGAAACTGTTACAGATCTATCAAGAAGTTGATGTCTATTTATATCCTGGACTGTAAAATAAAATGTATCTCCCTGCAGAGTTAAAGCAAAATACTTCAGATAATAAATTTAGATATCATTCACTTCAGATTCACATTAGCTTCTTTCACAATAGTTTCACTGTGGTGACAGGTATTCTCTAATGAAGCTAAGAGTTGATTTGGTTATAGTCTTTCATATGTGTTAAAGGAAAAAGTATTTGTTATAAGAAAATTTGGTATTATTTGCTGAGTGCTTTTAATTAGTTTGAATTTATATGATGATTAGGCAAAGAAAAATATTTATATACCTTATGTGTTATTATGGTCCTTAAATGTTATCCTTATTGAAAATGCAAAGTTATGTTTTCCTTCTTCCCTAATCCATGCTCCATCACCGTTCTGCTGTTTCTTGTTTTTTTCTTAAGAAGTGCCCTGTGACTTTTCCTTCACTCTCCTA
>JAVHNF010036945.1:0-11890 GCA_034783455.1 Micropsitta finschii
GTTCAAGGCCAGGTTGGACAGAGCCTTGGGTGACCTGGTTTAGTGTGAGGTGTCCCTGCCCATGGCAGGGGGTTGGAGCTGGATGAGCTTCAGGTCCTTTCCAACCCTATTCCGTGATTCTAGGAACGGGTCCGCAAGCAGCAGGGCCGGGGTGGCCCTGGTTGGGCCGGATCCTGCTCTTCCCCAGCACGGGAGAGGCGAGGGCTGCGCTCCAATGCTCTCGGTGACCTCTTCCCTCCTTCCCTTCCTTCCATCCAAAGCTGTTTGCAAACCACCTCCGTCCTGCCGAGAGGAGGGACCTTGTCCACGTGGCCATCAAGGGGCTGAGGGGCTCCAACGCCTGCGAGAACCAAGGGGCAAGAGATGTTCTGGATGCGGTCATGAGAGACCCCAGCTTCTGGCTGGCCGACGTGAGTGGTTCAGGGATGCTTTGCCCCGCATCCCTGCCCGGCCTTGTCCCTCCCTCCCAAGGCCAGGAGATGTCTGAGGGCATCCCGGGTCTCCTGCAGGTGCCAAGGATCGTGAGCTCCATCCAGGAAAACCTGGGAGCCATCGGGATGGAGGCGGCCCGGCAGAGCGTGGCGTCGCTGCTCGTGGTGCTGAGCGCCCATCGCCCCGTGCTCGTGGCCATCAGCCTGTTGAGGTTCTGTGCACCTCAGGACAGGTCTGTGCTCCATAGGGACCAGGACCCAGGAACGCTGCAGGATTCCCATGAGGATCAGGGCATCCCCAGCCCGAGCTGCCCCGAGCTCCATCACCACGCTCCTCCCTCATGGGAGCATCCCCATCCTCTCCCTCCTGCCCAGGGCATCCCAAGCAAGGGGCACGGATGCTCAGGACCACGCTGCTGCGGCTCAGCCCTGCTGACTCAGCATCCCTGCCCCGCAGCGCTGGCGTGGCTGTGTGGGACCTGATGCTCTCCTTGCCCCGGACCCTGGGCGAGATCTTCATGGAGCTGCTCCTGCAGCCTCAGGACGCAGAGGACTTCTCCGTCCTTGCGGATGTGAGTGACCAAGCAGGACCCTGCTCGCCTTCCCCCAGCCCCTGCCTGCACCTCATCCCTGCCTCCAAGTACTATTCAATACGTAAGACTAGAGGTAAGGAGGTAGGTATGCATTGGCAGAACTTTTGAGGTTATTGTTGAGGGCGAGTTTGTGTTTTACAGACTTCCAGATGTTCAGAACAAGGGCTTTCAGAAAAGCCCTTGTGCAACTTCTGAAATCTCAGCTTCGTAGCAAAATCCACCCTAAATAAAGTAATTGTGCTCAGATAGCAGTACCTGAACAACCTGGTGTTCATGAAGACTTCCTGGCAGTCTGACACTGAGCAGCAGAGGGACTGAAACACCAAAAGGGGGAACGCTTGCGAGGATGACCTTAGGTCTGAAAGAGGTGAAAAACTGCTCTGTTACAGGACAGAGAACTCCAAGATTCACTTTTATCTGTCTTCAGAGGTCCACCCCATTAAAAGAGAAACTTAAGCTGAAA
This sequence comes from Micropsitta finschii, assembly GCA_034783455.1. NCBI lineage: Eukaryota > Metazoa > Chordata > Aves > Psittaciformes > Psittacidae > Micropsitta > Micropsitta finschii. The sequence continues at coordinate 1,488 of JAVHNF010036945.1, forward strand.
GTGGCACTAATATGTCTAGTCATTCAGAGGGCTACACGTAATCTGAGCAATAAGAAACATTCAACTTATGCTTACTCACAGAAAAAGGATGTATAGTCTGAACCATGACAAACCAGTCCCTTTCGGTTTTGTGGCGGGTTTTCTGCAAGGCAATTAAAAGCAAGCAACTCATTACTACAACACAAAGAAGCAAACTGAAATACGCATTTCCTGTTAGAAATTGTCCGGCTCAGAATGAAAACTAAACCATGCCTTCCCCTCCCCAGTAAAATACTGCCACTGCAACTGGAACTAATTTGCTGGTAGCTTCAGAAAAGAGGCAAAAGGTTCAGTCATAAGGAGGGAAGAGTGTCCCCAGCTAGGTCAAAGCTGTGGTAGTACAGCAAGGCAATCCAGGAGAGGCTTGCACCGCTCTTGGCTGCACATGGTGGGTAACAGTGGGCCTTTCGCTCTCCAGGCTGTCAATCTGGCACTATTCACACACACTAAATTCACTTTGGTATTTAAAGAGTGGCATTATTGATTCTTTTCACTTCCCCTCCCCCCCCCCCACTACAAGGCCACTACAGGCCACTGGAAAAGAAAAAGAGACACACACACACACAGACACAGGCAGCAAAACTCAAGGCGCACTTCAGCAGTAAGAAGTACTACAAATACTGACCTCGCTGCATATTTTCTTAAATCAGGGGATAGTAATATATGGCCCAGATAACACTATATTGTCCTTATTACCCTGAACTGACATAACTCTGTGGGAGGATTAGCTTCTATACAAATACCTACATTTTATTGTATGGCCATTCCCAAGGGGTACACTGCTCATATATTTCTCTTAATGTGGCTGTGCAAATAGGTCATTGCACAGTCATATGCTCAGCAGCAGTATTCAGACGTTTAGAATTCATTGATATTTTTCTTTGTAAATGCTGAAATCATTGGAGTGACGGATGGTTGCTTAGATATATAATTCTTAACCATTGCCTGCTAACACATTCTGACTCAATTATAATTATCAGATGTATTTCATTACTGTATATATATATATACACACACCCCTCCAATTGTTGAGATGGAGAAACACATATGATGAATTGAGAGAGAATGACCTGATCCTTAATTTAGTGGGCAGGCTGCTTTCTGAGGTGAGCAGAGGAAGAACTTAATGGAAAACTCCAAGGCCTTTTGTTTCCTTTGGGTGAGGGGCTTTACAGACTACCAAAATATCATCCTGAAGAGAAGCAAGAGTCATACCTGCTCTGCTGCATGAATTTGCAGTGGGATTTCAAATTATGTAACAAAAATATTAAGGAATATTCTGTGACTTTAAGTCTCTAAGCACGTAGGAAACACAGCTCAGAAGCGTCATCCTGTCTTAATGCTGTAGTATGGCAGGAGAGGAAAAGAGAGTCCATAAGGCCAGGACATAAAGGTCCCTAGGAAAGCTAGATGCAAGGTTTGCCAGGATCACAAAATTACTGGCTCAGCGATGCATGTATCCACAGTCAGTTTATGCACGACATTCAGATGTTAAATATGAAATGCAGGCTATATGACACAGGCAAACTCCTCCTCTAGATCATCAAACCATGACCTGTGCGATGCAAGAGTAGAGGAAGCACTGCTTCTTCATGAGACAAACAGAGGATAATGTGCTTCTCTTCATTCATACTGCCTCGCGCTCCACAGCTTCAAGGGAACACTGTGTGCTAGCCAAAGGGGTGACTACATCTCTTACTCCACTCCAAGCATGAAAAGTGCCATCTGTAACATTTGCTTGAGGAAAGTGAGAGCTGCTGCCACCACAAAATCGTACATGAAACATAGCCCGCAAATAGAAACCCACAGTTAGCCTCTAGACATTGGCAAGTCTGCTACAAAGACAGTTCAAGAATCCATGCAGTGACCGGTATCCTGCTCTGCCTCCCAAACATAAGGATAAAATTATTCCTATGTAAGGGGAAGAAATAGTACTACTTAACAGCATAAGAACAACCAGCAGTGGTCTGCATATTGAGGTAGATTACACACATGGAAAGAGGGGGCTCTCTCCTAACAACAAAACATCACTGATTTAACTGGCAGTACCAGGGAATCACATCAAATTCGGATGGTGAATCACATGCCTGCATGCTCAGAATTGTAGGCTTGCAAATGTTAGCACTCTGTTAGCAATTTTCTTGAGAGTATTGAAGACTTCTTCACATGCTCAAGGCAGAGAATCATAGGATTTTCAGGTTGATTTTGAAAGACCAACACCTACTTTTCGAGTCCTCACAGCTACAGGTAACTGCAAACACTGGATCTGAAAACATCAATCAAGTTTAAATGCAAGATTCAGAATCCAAGGAGCAAAACCCAATGATGACTACGACATCTGTTGATTTTTATAGGCTGTTTTCTGAAGAGAAAATGTATGTGAGCAGGAGGTGTTTGTGCTGGGGAAAAAGGAGAACACACTTGGCAAAAAATGATGATGCTCAAACAAGCCTTATGGAAACAGGTGGCTGCATAGAAGTGAGTGTGCATGTTCTTTCTATCAGTGGCCTACGAGAAAAGCACAAGCATGGGGACACACAGTATTAGGCACAAGAGCATCCACCAAAGAAATTGAAGCTATAGGAAAATCTGTTGAAACTGGCAGTAAATGATGGAAAACAAATCATAAGGAACTAAGTGTTTCTTTTGTGCCAGAACTTACGAAACTAGCTGCTTTTAAAAAAAGGCTCATGATTTCTAAGCCAATCTCATAATTTCTTGGAAGTTTAAGGTTAGAAATGAGACTTAAAGCATTTTGCAAATATCAAACTGAACACCACTGCTCCAGTGCAAGTTGCAGAACCAGAGAATAAACCTGTAGATTACCACTGAAAAAACAACCCCTACAGAAACCTATGGCATCTCTGCCCATGCAAGTATAAAACAACAGGCTAAGGTGAGAAATAAAACAAGGGAATCAAAGCGACAGGAGAAGCTCAGAAAAGCACTGCTGTGGGTAATCAGAAAGATTTTACTGCTAAGGAGACTTAAACACATCTAACTGATACTGAATTCACGAGGTTTAAATGCAGACAGTGCATGCAAATTAAGACATGTCTGTTTCCCATCAGTCAAACTCATCCAACAGAATTCATGCATACAAGAGTCTCATTTGTCTGCAAGGAATGTGCACACATAAAATCTAGCCCGTCTGCAGATTACATTCTTAACAAACACATGGTCAGGATCTCGTTTCTGGTTTTCATAATCCAGCATGTGCATATTTATTTCCTGGTCTCTGGGTATACCACAGATTGGACCCTCTGTTATAGAAGCTTCTCATGGATCTGTTGGTGAAAGGCTGCCTTTCATGTAGTTGACCTTGCCTCATGCAGATCTCTAAGGCTGAAGAACCACCATTTGGTGCTGCGGATATCTTTATCCAGGTTCTAAGAACAGAAAGGACTTCAATCGTCATGGCTACCCTCAGGCATGCTCTGCCGTGTTCTCCCCATCGAACTGCAGGCAGTTAAAACATAGAATCAAAGAATCACAGAATGGCTTGGGTTGGAAGGAACCTTAGAGCTCATCCAGTTCCAAGCCCCCCACCATGGGTGGGGACACCTCCCACTAGAGCAGGTTGCTCAAAGCCCCATCCAACCTGGCCTTGAGCACTGCCAGGAATGGAGCATGTTAGAAAACATGTTAAAAAAGATTGAAGATTCCTCTAACACACACTGTTCGGCTATCCCAAAGCCTATCAGGAGGTTAGCATGCATGGCTTCTATGCAACACTCCTGTTTTTATTGATGGAAATCTCTGAATCACAAGATTGGTATGTTACAAGCCAGCTTACACTCCATCCAAACCAGTCTGCAGCCAGGCTGGTTGCTCCTTGGACATCACTAAGGACATGACTAAGGACATGACTGAATACATTGTGTTCCTGCATTTTAAATGGCTTTCTTTTCACAATTTTTTGCAGTTCAGGAAGTGTTGGAGAGTTCAACCCTTGATGCATTCCTTTTACCAGAAAGATTCAACAAAAATGCCAACAGCAGCAAAGGAAAAAAAAACCAATTAAATTAAGACAATACCAAGCATCTGTGTGGTTTTCTTGTCTCCCTTCAGTGAATCTGGGGAAGAGTCATTCCCTGTTAGATAAACTAGAAGTCTTTTGTTGATATCATAGTGCTGACAAGTGTAATAGTGACAGCAACATCATGTGAAATTATAACAGGAATCTTCCTTTCAGCAGTAGGTCTTGATAAATTGGACATACTGATTCCTGCTATTTGTTGCAAGGTAGTGTGGCATCTCTCTTTTTTTCTTTAACAGGCGCTAATTATTGAGCATCAAATAGCGTAAAATATAACAGCTGTGCATACTGTCAGTGCTATATGGGCTGCTGAAGGTGTCTGTGCGTGCATATGCCAATGTGTGAGCAACTGACAGTGGGTGGTTTTGCTGTTTGCTTTAGAAATGCATTTGAATAAACTGCATGATTTTGCAGGACAGGAGAAATTCAGCTGGGTTACAGCAGAGTTAGCAAGAACCCAGTTTCCAGAATGCCTGGGATGACTTTGCTATGGTGCTGGGCGAGGAAGCGTGTTTCAGGTTGTTGGGCATGGATGGGGAGCTGCTGAGGTACATGGTAGCTCTTGAAGACTAACAGTATTTTGTCCTTTTCAGCACCCCAATCTCACAAATCCCAACTAAATTATCCACAAGTTTTCAGGAATCACAAACTGAAATTTCCAGCATTTGGAAAACAGAAGAAAGAGGAGGAAAAAAAATACTACGAGAAACCAAAATCCTGAAGTACTATTTTGAGCTTTTATAGGCAAGCTGTGTCAAATAGTGCGAACACTTCACATAGCAGGTGAAAGTTTGCTGCCGAAAGCTTTCGGTCCAAAGAAACTTTTTCCTTTGTGAGAGGATTTAAACTGTAAACCACAAATACCCTGGTACCTCCCTGACCAAGATAACAACCTCACACACAAGAAAAAAAGAAGAAACCCCTAAAAATATTACCGTGACCTGTTTTATGGGAAGGTCAGGCTCTTAATCAGTTTCGGGGTATAGCTCTTGAAACGAGAATGAAAGACTTTCTCCCTGAATAGTTTGCTCTCCTCAGGTTATAGTGAAACAAAATATGTAAAGTTTTTTGCTTCTGAGTGTTAGAGCTGCTCTTTTAACTTTCCTTTTAAGTTGGAAAAATGCAGTGAATAGAATCATTCTTTTCAACTCAAAACTTCTTCATGAAGGGTTGAGTCCTTTTTTTTATGGTTGCACTGGTACTAACACACCAGCTTCAGATGACCTTTACAAGTATCACATGGAGGCTTTATCCTGATTAAAATGGTTTTCTACACAGAAGGGGAAGGCCTGTGACACCACTCCGAACAAAACCTCTGCAGGACAAGGTGTAAAAGGATAAAATATATTGCTTCCTCTAAGAGGAACGGAAAAAAGGACCGAGAGATTCTGAATAAGAGAGAGACATGAAAACCTGTGTTTCATTTTGATTAATTCTGCACAGTTCTTCTTTAAGCAAATGACTAATGTGGCCTTTGACCCACCAGGAGAATTCTTTTAGCTCCATCCTTCAGGAAACCCAAAGAAACAGTGCTAGGGTTACACCTAATGCTGACCTACCTCATCCATCTGCTTTCAGTGAGCAAATGTCAAGTTCATATTCTTTTCCCATCGATGAAGGGGTGGGGAAGGGAAGAGAGAGGATAAAATTGCTGTAACTTAATACTGGCATCAAGATTTATTTACTGTTGATCACAGCTGGTGAACTTTTTGCATCTTGCATATGTGCAAGGTTCTTCAGGTCAGGGTGCATATGCCAACGAGAGAAAAGCAGGGGGAAAGTGCAGGAGAAAGGAAGGCCTGAGGATGTAGCAAACCAGCAAGGAATGGGAGGCTCAAGGGTAAATTTATAGTTATGTGATCTGAGCCCAGAGGGAGGCCTAAGTAAGAATGCTCCCTGACCGTAAAAACGTGCTTGCTGGTAATGGCTGTTAATGGTGCAGGGGGATTTTCCTGAGTTGGACATTGTGGGGGTGGTGGGGCAGGCGTTTGGGAAGTGAGATGATGGTAGGGTAAATGCAACAAAAGAATGGAATGGAGGTGGTGAAGTTAAGCTTTCAATAACTGTGTGCACCCTGCTGCCACCACTGCCTTCCAACATGCGTTGATAGGGAAAATAAGGCAAAAATAAAAACTAAAGGAGGAAGGAAAAGGAGGATGCAGGAAATGTGCTGAGGAGCCCACCTGGCATTTGTGCTGCTAACGTGTGTGACATTTCAAGAGCTGTACTTTGCATTTTTCCTTTTAATTGTTCTGCCCTTTTGGTCCCCTTTCCCAGTGCGTGCCACAGCGTTCTGTCTGAAGACAGCAGTGAGCAGGCAATGGATGTGCCTATAAGCACTTTGGGTTTGCAAGTCTCCCATTTTCCATAAGCAGATGAATAAAGGACATAGGGTAGGGTTTAGGTTTTGATTGCATGTTGTCAATTAAAATCTCTTCCTCCTCTCTATTCTCTCTCCCTTTCCTAATAAATCTCCCCTCTAGTGAACCCATGCTCAGACCATTATACAGACCTTCCAGTTCCAATGCTAGCACTGATACCTGCTGGACTTGGTGGAACAAGGCATCTACAGCTCTGAGTAACATCAGAAACTGGGGATGCTGGCCCAAGGATGCAACATCACTTGAATACCCCATCACCCTCTGGCAACTGCTCCTCAGGGAGGGCCAGTTACTCACCAAAATGAGATCACCAAACACACAAGCTTCCTTTCATAGGGATTTCCAGCCCAATCAGCAAAGAAAGGAAATTGCTGTCCTCGAGCAGGCCGGAAACTGGGCCTTCCTCTTCTGAACTGAAGGAATGATCAAACTGATCCACTGACTTAAGAGATCACCGGATCAAGCTCAAGCTATCTTAGTTAACATGCAAGTAAAATGCAAGTCGATGGGCTTGTTTTTAGCAATTCCAGGGTGTTTTCTTTTTTGCTTGTTTACCAAAGGTTGGTTAAAATGAATAAATTTCATTTCTTTTCAATGAATATCTGATGATGCGTTTTAACTGAGTCTCAGCCCAACCTGCATTTGATCAGTATGGGAAAAACCCAAATATGCTATAGCTAAGCAGGCAATTTTTCCTGGACCATACTGAAAAGGCTTTGAGTAACCTGGTCTATTCAGGTAAGGGATAACTCACTATCAAACTAAGCTTGTTACTCTTGCCTTCTATCTGTAGAACTACCTAGTTCGAGTTATTTGCAAGGAGATTCATTAAAGCAGGAAGGAATATCTTGCCTAAAACCTGATGCATGGGCTACTTTGTAAGTTCATTTGGGAGCTTTGAGGATTCTGCTACAGCTTAGAAAAGAACATCCCCTTTAAAGACAAAGAAAACGTTCAAGAGAGTGACCTAGAATAAATGCTGCTCGTATTTTATCCATACAACCATACAATTGCACTTTTTCCTTCCCCCCATTTTTCCTTTCCTCCCCAGGCAGTGCACTGGTCAAACCAAGTGCCTCTTGTTAGAAGGTATCACTTCAGAAATGAATTTGTAATCTGTGGCACTGCAGCCCTTGGATCAGATTGTGAGTCCCAGCCTCCACAGGTCTGGCCTTTGAGCAGAACCTGAGAGAAAGGGGAGGAGGGAATGAGAGAGAGAGCAAAAGGATGAAGAAGGAAAGCAAAATAAATCAAAAGCAGCTTTCTTGGTAACACCAGCATCTCAAAGGCCAAGTGTAAAAGGACCAGGGCTCTAATGATATCAATTAGGTTCAATCCTTTATGTCATTTTAGATATATAGTACCCACTGAGTATACTTAAGTCCATATGTAAAAGGTCATTTACTGGGTCCAGAACATAACAAATTATCAGCAAAGGGTTTGGAGGGTTGTTTTTTTTCTTTTCTTCCCTCTCTTTCATCATTTTGCAGAATTTGGCATCACATCAAAAATGCAGCTCTCTGGGGTTTGGGTTTTGTATTTTTTTTTTTTTTTTTTTTTCTGTTCTGTTTCTTTTTTGGGCCATGTTTTCCCATTTCCCTAATGCTTTGCTGAAGCTGATACCTGGAAGTACTGCTTGCAGTCTCTGAAGCAGCATCTAATCATAAAGATCCTGCTGTTTGTGTTAATTTCGTCAAGGTATCAGCAGACAGGCATTTTCACACTTGTAATAGAGGCAAGCTGTGTTCCAGGCAGAGTTTTATTTATTCTTTCTGGATGTCTGTCCACTTTACATAGATCAATATTCCTCTCTGCTCTGAATATTATCAGGACTAGCTGGACACTTTAGGAGGAAAAAAAGTAGAAGCAAGCTGATGTGTAAGCTGCCTAATTGGTCAGAATATTTAGATGGTGATTCAGATGCAGGAGATCAGCAATGGACTTTCTCCTTCCTCTGGGGAAGTAAGCCAAGTTGGTTTGGTTTTTTTTATCTGGTTATTACTGGTAGCAAAGCTGATCCTGCTCAGAAGAGTTCTTTACATGATATATTGGTGAAAGCATGTCTGTTCTTACTTGTGCTGCAGCTCTAGGTATTGCTTGTGAGACTATAATGATGCTTTCCTTTTTGCTTAATGGAGACTTCATAGTCTGCTTACTAATAGATGTTACAAGATCTTAGTGAGAATAGAAAATGAAGAGTTTATTCATACTTCTTTTACATAGCTCTGCAAGGTATTTCAGAAGGCTTAGTGATCTGTCCCAATTCAGTGCAGCTGTGGAATAACTTCTGCAAAGACAGTAGTGTCTCTCAGCTGTTGTGCTTAAGGCAAGAGTACAGTAGATTTGCTTGGAAGAATAAAAGCCAGGTGGGATGGATGGGGCTTTGAGCAGCCTGGTCTAGTGGAAGGTGCTCCTGCCCATGGCAGGTGTTTGGAACTAGATACTCTTTAAGGTTCCTTCCAACCCAAACCATTCTATGGAATCCTGTTTATAACCTTGGTAAACTTAGAAACAGAAATGTGTTTCCAGTTGCATTTCCTGGCTCTGTATGTGTACGCCCATGAATAAGCTTTCTGTAGGCATCTTGGAAAAGATGTGTCTATGGGTTTTAGTGGAGGCAAGCTTGTGTTACTGAGTGGCTATTCAAGTAATTCACTTCCCTTAACCTTTGGAAGATCTCGTGCAATGCTGTTTGGTCATCCAGCTGAGAAAACATAGCTTTGCACTTGTGAGCAGGCTTCCTTTGCAGCTGCTTTATGCAAGGTGTAATGGACACTGAGGCTGGTTCATGCCTTGTCCCATATTTGCTGGTTCTTTCTTATGCTTCTGCATTTACTTAGGCCAGTCAACACCTTCATTTGCTACTTACTCATGAACTTTAATATGCTTGGCTTATGAAATATGAAGAAGCCCTATAAAGGATTGGTAATCAATAATAAGTCCATTAATAGATTATGCAGAAGTAAACAAATTCATTGTAATGAGAAACTTCACGTTGGTAGATAGGCATGATAGGGTACCTGCTGCTACTTTTACTAATCAATGAAAAGGCAGGATCAGTTGATCCATTGCTTTTCCCATGTTGCCAAGAGCATGTTTGTCCTCCCAGGAAAAGGGCTTGCTAGCAAGGAATTGCATGCTCTAACTGCAGACTTTACTGTTTGGGTATTGTTTAAAGTATGTACATTGTTAAGTTTTATATATGCTTCTGATAAAATAATGTGTTTTAAAAGGCTACATAGTTTTGTGTACAAAAATTCAAAAGCACTTTCCATTACTCGGCAGTGATGGAAAGATGTAGTCCCTGTGAGATCCTGATTCTGTCCCTTTGCCTGGAGCCTTTAGTACTCATTGTCTGTTTCTCTCAGAAGTCTCCTGGATTCAGTTTTGGTTTCAGGGAAAGATTAAGCCCAGGTGATTCATGCTGGGCTCTCCTCACAGGGAGTAAACTGCTGAGGAGCTTTGTTCATCCCATGGGAGAGCCGGATGAAAGTGTGGCAGCCACGCTGCATAGTCCTGCCACCACTGCCCTGCTGTTGTGCTTCCATGTGCTGTAGGAGCACCTCCTTTGGTGCTCTGTGCCCAGCTAAGCCTTCTTGCTGTCTTTGAAGACTAGTTAGCAGCAGTAAGGTCTGATGTATGCCTAGAAGTGAGAGTCACTTTTATATGGCTACCAGAGAACACTGCCAACTCTGGGTAGGAGAGTTGTCCCATTTGAGCTTAATGACTGGTGCAGCCTACAGACAAAGTAGCATAGCGGCACAGTCCCAGGTTAGGAATGGGTGTCCCTGGGAATTCTGGGAGATCCCTTCTTCCTGAGCACAATGGCCATGTTGTAGGGGTGCAAAGCAGAAGAGTTACAAACTGAAGAGCAAGTTTTGTGTTCTAGTAGTCACTTATGCTGCTTGACATTAGGCAGGAAAACTTCACAGCACAAAGGTGTG
>JAVHNF010036947.1:0-14513 GCA_034783455.1 Micropsitta finschii
CCTGCCCCAATTGTGTCTCCACTGCGGACACCCTCCCCCACCACCTCAGCCTCAGTTGATGCGGGGTCCTCCCAGACCACAGCCCCCGGTGGGTCACCAGGGGCTGGGCCAGTGGCACACTGGTGATGAAATCCTGTGAGAAATGCTGGATTTTTGCTAGCACAGTACTAAATTCAAGGTGGTCGACCCTCCATGAGAACTATCTTTAATGAACTACATTGGTCTGAAGGTACAATCATAGAAAGGCTCACACCAAAGGAATCCAAGGTTTGTAAAGGTGACTTCTGCTTGTTTTCTTCAATAGCATGATAATTTTACAGAAAGCAGTAAGAAGTTAATCAAGTACACAGCTCATTTTAAGAAGTCTTTCCAAAATACAAGGTTTTGCCTACTTAAGTTGTTTGAAATTGCCTTTTCTATCTGCATGGAAAACAAATATCACAAGCCTCAGAGTCACAGTGTCAATTTGCCAGGGGCAGAAAAGCTGTCCAACACTTCATTCCAGCAGCAAACAGGCACCGTAAAGGGGTTGGACATTTCAAAGTTCCCCTGCACAAGTACAGCATAAGACAACGTACTGAACTGTATGAATGTCCAGACAAATAAGGACTGTTAAAAACTAAAGGTGGAAATAATTTCCTCTCCAAAATGAGACAGGAGATGCTGCTCTCCTCAGGTTCTGATCAGCAAGTTCAAGAAGGTGATCCATTTTCAGTTAAAAGGTATTATTTCCCATAGAGTTAGGAGATAAATTACTGTATGCATTAATTATACAGTGTGCTGGGAGCTCACAACAAATACATTCTCAAAACCAGTGTGGGGCTTGAATGGATGCTACTGCCTTTTGTGCCACATATACATTATCTAATAGCACTCCTAAGGATTTCAGATCCATTCCTAAGTCTTCTTTTCAAATCACAGGCCAAGTCAGCGGAATGATTTTACAGTTTAAGAGCTGGCTATAGGAAAATCAATGCAGTCCCTTTTCAGCAGATAGCAAAAACTTCTGACAAATGTTAACAGTGAGCAGCTACAGTGTACACGTGCAACTTCACACAGATAAAAGGATGAGCAGACAGAAGGCTCAGAATGCAGTACTATGTTAGAAAAGATTTTAAACTTTCCAGGAAAACCCTGTCTTAGCAAATCTCTCTGTTAATTGAAACTGAAAATTCAGATTATTACTTCATCATCACTCTAGTAATTTTTTTTAAACAAGATAAATCTGCTCCAGGTCTCAGCACAAAACTAAGTATCTGTCATCTTTTTATTCATTTCACCTTTTCTCACAAAGCATATTCGATCGTTTATTTCAAGCCCTAATCATTTAAGGCTGAAAAAGTTGAGTGAGAATAGAGGTCAGTGTACAGGTATATTCTGCCTTCACCTATAGAATGCTAGTGAACTCACCTGCACAGGGTTTTTCACGGTAGGGATTGACTTGACTTTGAGCAAAGGTTAAACACAGCATACCTGACTAAGCTAATGCTAGGCATCCACAGGTAAATCACAGTAATAATATGTAGGTGAGATTTTAACTGAGAAAACTGAAGAAATGTTCTCTTCAGGAGGTTTTTTAGTACCAGCATAAATAGCAGTTGCCATTTAAAATCTGGCATGGTACTATCAGCTTTGTATACTGAAGAGCCCTGAGCAAAACAAGTTCTGAAGTTGCCTTCTAGTTATTTTCTCTAATAGCATGATAATTATGCAGAAGGCATGCTGAAAATTGGTACACTGAATATCTCAGTGCGCTCTATATTTTTGTCTTTGAAAAGCATTGTATTTATTTCACTGAGCTGTTTTCAATATTAGTGGCAGAGAAATTTTCCAGTACTGATCCCAACGAGCCCTTCCCTAAGTACCCACTATGGAGATAAAGCTTTTCATCATTACCATAGCTACAGGAGCCTGCACACCTTGGCCACGCCACTAGTGATGTGTTACAGTGACAGAATCTTAAATTTGGCCTCTGGTTTGGATCTCAAGAAGCAATGCACCATGTTCCTACCTGAAACCTTTTGTCAGGAACTGTCTGCTCTTACTTCATCCTCCTTTGCCCCTTTACAGATGAACAAATGTCACCCTCGAATGTCGCCATGGGAACTTCCAAGATGTATATACAAGTACATTAATCAGGCTGCGAGCTACACTATTTTAGTAGCTACAACTGCTGCTGTGAATATCTCAAGCCGTAACAGAGGCAGGGCATGACAGAAGAGGTACTATCCAATAAAACGGTAACGGATACAGTGACAGACAAGAAGCAGAGCTTTTATATACCAGCATACTACTCCTTTCTGCAAGCTTTGCCTCAAACATAGCTGAGATCCCTGAACCATGGAGCTGGAGTGAAATCTGAGTGAATGGACTGTGAACCCACAAAACCAGTTGACAGCTCTTCTGTACTGTGGGAGTCACTGGTGCAATGAACATAAGCTCTGAGGTCACTGGAAGTATTACCACTTGCCAGCATGAGAAAAGAAGCTCCTAAAATACTTACTGCTTTCTTATGCTGATGACTAAGTGATACGATACAATGATGACAAAACCAGAAAGCATCTTTCTGAACCGTTATTAGGGATGACAGCTGAACACATCTACATGAGATTTGTTAGTTTACTTTTGGTAAGTTTGGGGCCGTATCAAGATATATCACCTATGGCCTCCCATCATTAAACCAGTTTGTTTGCAAATTAGACTAGGTTTATCCTATCTGGTATTATGCTAGCACTTTCCCTTAACTTAGCACATCATCTAATGTTTACAAGGCTGTTATTTAATATATTGAAACTTTCTTGGATATGCAAATTAGATTACAAGAGTTACACATTACAGAACATTTGTTCTTTCATTTTAAATACAGATTTTAGACCTGCTTTTCCCTGCTTCTCTTCCCTCAAGACTGCTTGGCTAATTCCTTAAGAGCTCTGCAGCAAATTTTCTTTTCTTTGTTGACCTTAGTACCTCTGATTTCCTTAAAATTATACTGAAATCTATTCTTTCCTTGCCTTTGGAATATCCACCTAATCCTGTTTTTGATAGTTTTAATACCGTTAAGCATCTAGTTATGTTAAACCATTCTTTAAGTCAGCAGCAAAAAAGCATTAAACATTCAATATTTTCCATATCAGCCATTATTTGCTGCCATATATTTCCCCAAGTCTTTCCCCTGCTTCCGGTGAAATTATCTTTGGTTCATGGGCAGTACATTATAGCTGAGAATATTTAAACAAAAGCAACACAGGAAGAGATGTACGTTCACCTTTGAAACTTTTGCAAGTATTAGAGATGATTACCTAACACAGTTTTATATTAAGAGCAGATTAAAGTCTGAAAGTCCAAATGCCTAAAACTAAATTACCAGAACCAAGGACTGCTTCCAAATCCTTTTACCAAGCGCTCGTTCTCATTAAGTTGTGTGCAGTTGCGTATTTTACTTCACTTTACCCCATACTCCTGTAATTTGTGGCTTTTCTCTGAGGATATCATTTTGCTCTACCTGGGCTTCGTACAGTAGTAAGCATGTTTTCAGTACAATAATTAATTTTCCAACATTGAATTGCTTTGCTCCCATCAATGACCCGCAGTGTTGTTACACAAAAAAATTCTGTGTATGATGCCAACAGAGAAACGATTCATCAAACCAGGCAGCAGTGGGCAGAACAAGAACATTTGACACTAGTGATGAAGGCCTTGATAACAACAGTAGAGCCAGATGGCTTACATTTACTTTTACTTGCTTGGAATTACATTCTTTTGTGTGGTAATCATGCATACGTACACCAACGTACCATCTTTGTAAAAGAATGCTCTCTTTGTAAAAGAAAGGTGCTCATAAACACAACAATTCCTTTAAGTTGGCATTCTCCATTTTGGTTTTTCATTATGCACTCATAATAACAGTCATTTCTACCTGGATGTACTACCTTTCCACAAAGAAAGGTAATGACATAACTTATTTTCAACTGTGCAAGAAACAATATGCACCATGGATAGTAAGTAGCAGCAGCAGCTGAAAAAAGGAGGTGTTTTTGAAGGATATGCTTACAGCTGCTTTATGTATTTCTGTGTGACAGCACTGACCTGGAAAGAGGGAGAAAACAAAATCTAACACAGACAGTATAGCTTGGTCAGAGTAGTTCTTGTGAATGTAAGCATGGACACAAACAAAAAACCAAAGATACTTATGTCTGCAATTAGCTCTCATTACTTTCATGTTCAGTAGTACTCCTCCATTAGAGATTCTCCTAGGATAAGTGAACATAAAATTTGGTTTCAGACTGCTAAGATACATAGGACAGAAAAGAAATAATAGCCAGCAGTGCTTACTGCTCTTTTAAACAGTAACCTAATGGGGCAGAAGGAGTTAAAGTGCCACACTTGACTGTTTCCTTTTATAGGCCAAAAGGTTTATAACCAATATTTAGGCAACAGAAAATTCCCTTTACCTCTCAGTTGGTTTTTCTCTCACCACCACCAAGTTATCACAAAAAGAGACATCATCTGGTCCATGTACGCAGAGTACACTTGTCAGTGTTTATGATTACAGAAGTCAAGCTGCTTTCAAGTCATATTCAGAAATAGTGAAAATGTGTTTCTGAGCTGCCAGTACTGTATAGATATATAACCAGTACGGCTACAGCACATCAGAAAATTTGATTTCCTGCAGATTTGTCTGCCACAGAACATTTACTTGCTGTCAAAAAGGTAAAAGCTGTGCTAACAGTCCTGGGTTTCCTCTATATGCAGTGGAATTTTTGAAACCATCCCTACAGCTGCTATTTTCCCCTTCTTGCAACATTTGATGTACTCTACTTTTGAGGTGTGGGGAAAATTTATCTTTAGAAATGGATTATTTTCATATTAGTATCTAGGGAACTGCAGCTTCTGGAGAATATTGATATTCTAGGGAACAGCCCAAATGATTTAATTTGGGCCTCCTCCTTGAGGCTTAGGCACGTGCCCACCACAAGGCACCGCAAGTCTTCTCTTTATTGGAAAGGACCTTGGTGGGAGCAACATTTACATGGTTTATTAGATCTGTGCATTGTCTCACTCAAGCCCCTCGCAGCAGAGATGAGTGCAGAGCAGGTCCGATGCCAGCTCAGTTGTTTCACGGCTGCCAAATGTACAGAGGCTAAAAAAGTCTCTTTGGTGCTTTATAACAGGGCAAGTATTTTTGTCTCTGTTGCAGGGCTCTCAGTACAGCGTTAGAACTCAGCAAGAACGGGACTGAGCAATGGCTTCGGTTGCCAAGTGGTAAAATTAATTACACACTGATCTTGTGCCACCAGCACTAAATTCACCAGGAAAACAACAGTTCTTAAAGTCTGCTAAAGCTTCAGTGCATTTGCCCTGTATCACCAAGTCAGCTGAAGGTTTTGATAGGATATCTATCAGTAACAGAATTCTTTGTACGGTTTAGCGCTCCCTCCTACTGTAACACAAAAAACCCTAGGAATGATTCCATATCATTCTGGACAGGCGTGACTCTGCTGATTTTATTGCTCTTACTCGGACAATGCCCCACTATAAATACCATAAACCCACGAGCAGTCATGCTGAAAAGCAGGCAAGCTGCACAGCTCAGATCCATCCAGCTGCTGGTTCAGCTCTTCCCACCAAGTACCGCTGTCCCCAGGTTCAAGATAAAATAACTCGCATTTTACTCTCAACTTCAGGAAGCAAAACTCAGATCTGTGGCAGAGCATGGCTCCTGTGCCAGAAAGATGTTCAGCCAGAGGGGCCTAAAGCAGCCTCAGCAGAGAAAATCTCCAATTCCAAAGGCCTGAACAGGCAAAAATCCTGAAAAGAGTTCTGAACTGGAAGACCAATCTTAAAGCTAAACCTTTTAGTATGTTCCATACAGGAGTCATCAGAATTATACGTTTTTATGAATTAGAAATATTTTCTTAAAATAGATTTCCAAGTAGACTGCTTTTAGAAAAAAAGAAATATGTTTTGTGAACTGACAATTTCCAGCTTTTTTTTTTCCTGAAAATTTCCCAAGCAATTCTTCTTAAGGAACAGTAACGTCACTTTTGTACTCCATATTTTTAGCATTTGGAAAAGGATACACAATGAAAACCGGTGCACCCTTGTGCGCACCTACCCCCCCCGCACCAGCTGATTGATTTGCAGCAATAAAGCCTGCTATGAGCAACTGCATTTAAATAAATTATAGAATCATAGAATTGTTTATGATGCAAATGACCTTTAAGGTCCCTGAGGCACACTGTTAACCTGGCACTGCCATGTCCACCACTAAACCATGTCCCTAAAGCACCACACCTACAGCATCTTTTAAATACCACCTTACGTGTTAGTTGCATTATTTTATGTAGATCAGCTCTAGACGTCTGCTGTCAATACCAAGCAATATTTATACTTTATTTGGTGCTCTCATTCTGAAAGTACAACAGCATGTACCTAACCCCTGCTAGGAAGCCTGGTTTAAACGCGGACCTCAGCAAGCTTTATATGAGCTGAAACCAGTCTCTGTATCAGGGGGTCTGCAGCTAGTCATAATAGTTCTATTTTTATTGCCATTGTGTCTTCTTACAAATTCCTAAGTACATGCAGAATAAATACATTTTTTTTTAGAGTTTCACTATTTTTACAGTAAAAGCTTGAGGAAAGAGTGTTTCTCTTCTGAGAAATAAAGCAGTAAGATAACTGCAGGGCTTCTGTGAGCCATTTGGCAAAAGCTGCTTCCCCATCTTTGAGATTATCCCTATGGTAGGTTTTACTTTTTCTCAGAAACCTTAAAGCAGCTATTGGATGAACAGTAAAGAATGAGCCTGGAGAAATACCCATATTTGGCCATGAAGCCAAAAGAATATTAGTATGTTACTGTTTTACTCTCAGGAGCTACTGGAGAGGCAGATTAACTGGAAAAGAAAATGGGTTTGGATCTTGTTCTGTATGAATGCAACACGAGTCTTAACCAGGACCTCAACTAAGAATGGAATTTAGGAAATCCATCTATGTTGGGTTTTTTTAATGATATAACAGGCCAGCCAGAAAAACAAGAGTGTGCTGCAGGTCCAAAGAAAGCAAAACCAAAAGATAGGAATGGCAGAGCTGTTGAGCTAGATCAGCACTTTCGAAATGTTTCCCCTCGAGTTTTCATTTGAAATCTGGATGACCACGGGCCACAGCAAGCAGGCAGAAGTACAGCCTGAATTATGCAAGAATGGGGGCTGCGTTTCATGAACCAGGAAATTCACAATAAACAGACATCTGTTGGCACTGGAAATCAGGGATTTTGCACTTCCCGGCAGCATATAACATGTGTTGCTAGCTCCAGGAATTTGTGACATTATACTATACATGGTAACGGTTTGCTCTTTCCAGGCAAAAACAGGGCAGCAAAATTGATTAGGCAGAGAAGGCAGAAATGCCCTCAGCACCAAGCCAGCTTTTCAGCCATTCTGCTGTAATATGGTCATCACAAATATTGAAATCTGTAGCAAATAAAGATACAAGTGTTTAGACGCCTGTTCTACAGAGGTCATAATTTTCACTGACGTTCCTGAAGGCTCGAAGTAGGACTACAGAGATCATGTGTATTTATGAACAACTGCTTTTTGGTAGGAAACGTAAATTTCACCATATCTTTAATTTTGGCTGCTGAGCCCAGTGACATTTCTAAACACGCCATTGAACATACTTTGCTACGTAATCTTTTTATAAAATACCAAAATTCCTGAAATCAGAATCAGTACAGTCATCCTAGTTAAGAAAAAAGGTAGTTCTAAATTAGTCCTTAGTGCAATGAACTCATTTGGTTTTCTGTCCCAAACAGCAGCTCTGACATGACGAAGATGGAATGTTAACGTTGATCTTTACTGGGGGTTAACTTGAAAGAAAAGCAGTGACTTTTCAAAGCCTTCAAGCTGCAAGTGATTCAAAGAAACAGTTTATGACATTCAGTGTTGTGTGTTACTGAAGGGTCCCCTATGAGAACACTGAAAAGACTTCTCTCTCTCTCTCCCTACAGCCAATAGCCTGATCATAAACTAACAAACCTACAGTAAATCATGTCTCTGACGTGCCAACGCAGGGATCTCTGGTTTGCCTGTTTCAGACTATAGTTTCTCCAGTGCTGTAGAATTTCTTTGAATTACTTTGTACACATTTGAACCAATGTATTCTAATCTCAGGATTTCACACAGCACTTCTGTAGACTCTGGGCCTGTTGTCACATCTTCACCAATTTTATAAATCCAGTAAATTACATTAACCAGATTTTGGGGCTCAGTCTAAGCTGAAGAGATAGTATATAAAATCTGAGTGTGTTGTGAAACAAGATACAGATTTATGTGACACCTGGTATTAACCACAGATTATGACAAGCATGAGCTAACGTGAGCTACATTTCAGAGAGCTCTCAGAAGAAGCTCTGGTTAGGCAGCAGTGGTTTGCACTAACTCCTTTTAAAACAAGGAGTGCTAAAAACCAAAAGGAGGAAATAACCAGTAGGATTTCCAGTGCAATTTTAGAATGCTAACTAACCTCCTCTGCGATTACATTCACAGCCCCACTAACCATTTCTAGGAGTCGCATTGACAAGAATATTATACGCTCTTGCACTGAGTAGGTAATACCAGAGTAAAGGAAAGGTGCATCTCTGCACATCTTGTCTTACGTGAAAAAGAAATTACTGCCAAAGTTTGTAAATCTATTAAAAATAAAAATGTAATTCGGATGTAGAGGAGTGCTGTAACGACTATGTTTTTATGGATAAGTGACAGTGTTCATACAGCGTACTAATATGTATGGCTTGACTCCTGTCCCTCTGAATCATCATAATAAGGTGATGTTAGTTTTCCTAAAGATGCAGAAAATAACATTTTAAGGAAAGTCAGCATAGTAAACAATGACTATAAGCCTAATCCACAATTAATGTGCCATGACTGCGTATGATATTCAGGTGAAAAGCAAGAAAATATCATATAAGTCAACAAAAGCCAATTTATGGAGTCTGTAACTAGACAAATGCTAAGACAAGCAAGCTTTAGATCCTCTTACATTGTAGGTGTTTAAAAACATGAGAACTTCACTGGCACATTATTATTTTATGCATCTGCATTGCTTGTAGTGTAGCAATATGTTTCAAGTGGCACATTATTAGCACCCTCATCAGCTGCATCTGAGAAACTGGTTCAGGTCAAACCTAATCCTGCTCAAGATGAGGTGAAATAGCATGGATGCTTGCTCAAACAGCCTCACATCTCTTGGGCAGCAGAGAGCAGAGTCAAAGCAACATTTACCCTGTGACCCACAACACTCCTTTTCTCTGCTCATAGCTCAGCAAGTATGGAAAAACAATATCCAGATATAGATGAGAATTGCTACCAGATAACCTTTCTATGCACATCCTCCCACAAGGCTAAATCCTTGGGGATGCACGCTGATCACGTCCATGTTCCCAGAAGCTCCTGCACTGCAGCCGAGGTGTTCACAGATCTAAACTTAGGTCAAAGTACAGATGAAGTGTTTTCATTACATGATGGCTTTACCATATCAGATAAGGGTATATCATCAGCAAATATCCTACAAAGCCACTAAGGGGAAGCTTTCACCAAGTTCAAAGAGAATAAGGTATAGTATGAATGAAGCTAACTTAGCAACTTGGACAGACAAATTCATTTTACCCAGATTCAAAAAATGATCAGAGTATACAAATACTCTAATACAAATACCTAGAATTTGAAGAGAACAAATCAAATATGGGCAAAAATGATACTAGATTCCTTTGAAAATCAGCAAGAATCAGTTCCAAGCACTGTCTTCCAAAAGATCACCGACAATTGATTAATTTGTCTGGAGATTTTCAATTGTAAATATAGAGGTTTCTGCCTAACAGTTGACCCAGATGGCTCAAATTTCCTCTGTGATTTTCTACAGTGACTGAACTATTCCTTAAAGTCTCCTCTCAGGTTAGCGAGAGACTGTCGCGTGAGCGATAAAGGTGAAAAGGCGATGGTGTGTGTTTTCAGACCTTTTAACAAAGAATACTGAAAAATACTAACAAACATAAATGATTGCAAAGTAACTTGCTATGTTTATATACCTTAGTATATTTGATGTAAATACCAGAGTCAGATGAAAGAAAGAAAACCAAACCACAATCCAATCAAAAAGACCCAGAACCCAGTGGAATTTTTGTCCTGTTTAGGCAGTATTGCTGTGTAATGTGCCTGGGTAAGCCCTAGGGGTGGGAGGGGAAGAAAGTAAAACTGTAGTTTTCTGACTAGTATTCTTCCTTATATGTGCCTATGGAGAGCAAAGACCCCTGTTTCCCATGACTATTGCAAAACTCTTAATGTAGTAGCGATTTTAGAGCACATAAGCAAGATTTAAAACTTTCAGTTTTTCTAAAGGCAAAGCCTGTAGTTTGAAAGCTTCTTCCACTAATGGGAATGGTTTATGTTGTATTTCAAAATCTAGCTTGGTTTCACACTACAAATCAATCATAAGTGATCTGAATTTATATATCTGCTTTGTTTAACGATCCCATTCCACTTTCAAAATCAGAAGCATCCCTTTTTTTATCCATATGCATTAATTTTTCCTTTTAGATAATCTTTTTTTTTCTTTTGCCTTCCTTCCCTGTAATATAGATTTTAAGCAATAAAAATTCTAAGCATTTACATCTTTGCATATGATGATAAAGTCTTTGCTGTCCATTTTCCAATTAAGAGTTAACTTACATTTTGGCCTGTGTGTATCCTTTTATAATGTGCTTCTCTATTTATTCAGCAGAAAGCTGCTATAGGAAAATTCAAGGTGTGCTTTCACAGTACTTTCTTCTCTCAAATGTCTGTTCTTCCTCACTTGCCTGCTGCTTCCTAACATTTCTGTCCCAGTGCTGGGACTTACTTATAATAAAACATTTTAATTAAAATTCTGCGCTGCAGTATTAGGTCAAAAGGAAGCGCAAAAAGTGAAGCTGAGTAAAAATGCATTCGTCTCATTATATTACTGGAATCTGCATTCTAGACCTCTGTGTTAAAGCCATCTATCACATGCCAACACTCAGTCTATCAATCCAAATCTCTTTTGCACTGTGGTTATTTTTCTTTGTTGTGAAGAATGGCTTCTTCTGGTCTTACTTTGTGTATTTATTTCTTCACTATTTTGCATCAAATTATTGGGGGGGGGAAGTTGATTTTGTGTGGGGTTTTTTTTTTCCTTTTTTATTTTTTTTCTGGGACAAAATTGTTCCAAGTTCTTTATTTATCATCTGCCTGTTTGAAAGGTGCAGTTTTGTAACTGTACCTCCCAGTTATTATAACCTCATGTCCACTTCACATCAGCTTCATGCAATGGGCATGTTTGTTTTACTTGTGCTGAGCAGAATTGTAACTACAAGGTACGTGGCATAACTTCACTATTCTTTAAATGGTCTGAGAATCAGGTGATTGGATATGTGATAAATGGGAAGAAGTTTTTTTCCTCGTGTTAGGCTACCATGATTAGTAGAAGGCTTTTTTTCCCCCTCATATCATAAGCAAACATCTGTGGCACATCTTCATAAAGGTTGTCTTGTTCATATAATTAGACACCTCTGATACCCTCATAAGAATCAATATATCTTTTTGCCAGCCAAGGATGGAATGCAGTTTCTAGCAGAAAATGTTTCCTGGGTTTATTTCTTTTAAATGTTTGTGATTTAGCACTTCCACTCTGCTATCGTTACCACAACGTGTGTGAATAACAGAACACTAGAAATAAGTGGGCTTGAATGACAAACAAAATTATTTAGAAAGGCGGGGTAAAAGCTTTGAAGCTTGTTATAACAGCTTGCCTTTATGCAGATTGCAGTTGCATTTGCTGATAATTAGACAGTGGTTATGAGGGGTTTTTTTCTATTTCTTACATATGAATATAGAACTGGTCTCTGGTGTACAACAGTATTCAGGTGACTATATTCCAGGAAGCTCAGGACAGGATCCAGATTTTCCTGTTCTCTCATTAAATACAGCTACAGGAACTCTTCCAGGCACTCTTAGCTGCAGTGGACCCTACTAGATAATAAGGTTAACAGTAATAACTACCCGAATTGTCTGTAGTGGATCACAGGACTATCATAAATCAACAGCACGAAGCTCCTGTGAAATAAGCAAAAATCAGTATAAGATATGTAAAAGGGAGCTTTTCGCCAGAGTTTTCTTCCACTGTTAATTTTTTACACTTCTTCAGGCTTTTTAAGAGATCTTGATCAGAAACACACGCCCATTTCAGGATAATACACCAGTTTGTAAGCTGCTTCACCTGTGTTAAAGTGCAAGATAATAGGAAAAAAGCAAAAAGTTTGTAAGAGATTTCAGGTACCTATTAGCCTGTACGAGCAGAACAGTGACTATAATTCAGTTACGCATAAACCAACAAAAATGTCTAAATTACAAAAAACGTTATGGTCAGTGGAATAGATGGCATTAGCATATCCAGCTGTACTCTCTGCATGAAGATGGCATCCCTTTGCAGCCCACTGGTTGAGGGCAGATGTTGTGTTAAGCACATTTCAATTAATAAACTCAATCTTACAATGAGACCAAGCAATAAAGTTCTTCTGGATTAATTTTCATTAGGAAGAAGCATACTTCCGCACTAATGTGTATCAGCGATTTAGTGTATATGTACCTAGGAATGGCTTTACTGTTATAAACCGTGAAGAATATGAATATGGATTGAAATAATGCAACTATATTCAAATAAATGTTTCCAAAAGAAAACACCTTCTGAAAGAAAAGATCTTGAATTTTTTCAATTTTTTCTTGACTGAGGAAAGATACAAATACTTAGCTGAAGAAATGTATTTATTGAAAAGCTGTGCGAGAGCGTGTGTAAGGTATTTGAATAGTCTGCAAAGATTATTAATAGGACTGAAGAAACGCTTATTTCCAAATTTCCTCAAACCGTCATGAAAATCTGGAAGAAGGCTATAAACTAGAGAAAAACACAGATGAATACATTCAGGAAGTAGGAAGTATGATTGCACATGGATAGAGTGAGTTACCCACACTCCTTTTTGCATCTCTGGCACAGAAGGAACTGAACACCTTAGGAAGAACGTTTCTCTTTGTAGAGGAAAGTGATAAAACTTAGCACAAAGCCATTAAGTCTTCCTGCAGAATTTCACTGATCTACTTTGACGAATGTCTTCAACAACACAGACTTTGAACACTACAAAGTAAAAAACTTAAGTTTAAAAACTCCTCACTGCCACTTCTCCATAATAGAAAAAAAGGCCCACTCGTTTCCAACTAACAAAAATCAGAGTGCACCCAGCTAGGAAGCCAAACAAGGAAGAATAAAATAAATACCATTTCATTTAGGTGAAGAGATTTAATCAGAACTCATTTCTGGTGTCCAGCATCACATACAAAATACTCACAGCAACTGTTTGCTGTAAACCATTTAATCTCTAAAGGTAGAAAACCAGTATAATTATGTCCAAATGTGTTGGGGTTTGCTGTTTGCTTTTTAATTTATTAAGGAGACGGGATAGCAAAGAAATAATCTGGCCACCATGCTAGCTATATTTCAGAATTCCGTGCCAAACCCATATACGTCTGATGTTGAAATGTGAAGGACAAGAGATAGTAACAGCTTTAGTCTGCTTACTGTTAGTGCTTCCCTACTTGTTACACAAGTACTGAAATGTCCCCAGGAGGATCTTCTCGTACCCACAGGAGATCACAGACACAAGAAGTGACCTTGTAACACCTCCAGACCAGTCCCCACACCTGAAAACTTTGAGTAATTTTAGATGAACATTTGAATGCCAAGTGCCTGTAAGCATCTCTTTGCAGGTACTCATCTCTTTTCAGGGTACTTCATTAACACGAACAAGTCTTTACTGGCCCAGGTAAAACATCTGAACTCAAAATTATTTTCCCTGAAGTGCTCTTTACAGTGAATTTCAAGGGCTTGATTTCCAAGGTTGTAGAGTACCACAGCTCCAGCCAAAGTCAGTGCAAGTCCTCAACATAACTCTGAAAAGAGAAAAAACCCAAACCCACATCCTCTAATTTCAGCTACCTTGAATGGAAGGGATTGGCAGTTCAATCACTGCACTCACACAAGGAAACAGGCTTAAAATCTGCACCATCCCTGCTGACTTTACTGTAACATTATGACTTCTTTTTGGCATATAGTTTTCATCATACACCTGGTCTCTAGCAGTGATCGGTATAGAGGTAATAATAATTTGAAAGCTTTAAGTAAAGGCTTAAAGGCTTCCAAAAAGGTGAATTTCAACTGAATCTGAATGGGGTGCGTTCGAAAGATTTTCACCTACAATAATCTTTTCATGGTGAAATGACAGAGCAAAAAGAGATGATGAGACAAGACTGAAAGAAGCAAATGTTGAAAAGATGAACACTCAATATTAAAGCATTCTTCCAGGATAAAGCAGCCAATAGAATCAGCCTATAGCCATGCCAATGATGGCTTGGCTCACGACACTACTGTGACAAAAGCAGCTGATCTTTTTTCCT
>JAVHNF010036950.1:0-19931 GCA_034783455.1 Micropsitta finschii
CGCCTGCCGGTGGTTGGACAACGTGGCCCCTGTGAAACCTCACCAGATGGAGAGGGAGAGGAAGCACCCACAGGCACAGTGAGACATGTTTATCTTTATTTTTAGGTTAGAGAGGGTATCTCTCTACTTGCTGTTATTGCCTTCAGGGTACTATGAAGAAACTCATGCTGTGATCATATGTGGAGATCCCTTTAGGGGCTTCCCCTGCACCTCCTGCTTCCTTATCCTGCCTAAGAGACTTTTCAGCTACCGTCACAGACACATTTTTCTGGTTGCAGCTCCCAGTTTTAAAGGAATTAAAAACCTGTGTGTGCACCCGGAGTCTTGCTGTCCATGTGTCCTCCAGGGTGAAAAGCCTTGATGATTTCCAAGGATCAGTTAAGCCGTGTTACTCAGTTTGGTTCAACATCTCCTGTAATGATCTCCTGTACCAATGCCTGGGAAAAACAGGAGGGATTGTGCCTGGGCACTGAGATCCTGCAACTACCAACACTGGATTCAGTGGATTGTTTTTTCTTGTTTAACTCCCTGTGGCTAGGAGGGAGGGTGGTGTGTCGAAGATGTGATATGGAAACAAGGTATGTGCATTGTGTGTGACCTGGAGTGGAGTCTCTGAAAACCCAGCCCCAAGTGCACCAAGCTGGGGCAGGAACTTCCCTTGATCTCTTCGGGCTTTGAAGCAGATGTCTGAGGGGGAGATCTGGAGATAGCTCAGCTGCACTCTCAACTCTTGTTGACTTCTGCTGAGCCTTTCTGCTGAAGTAGGGCTTTGAACTTTCTCCGCTTGTTTCTCCGTATTGTAACAGTGCAAGAATACCTGTCCTTTGCCAGTAGATATCAGCCACATATCAGATATTCCATCACCTGGGAAAGCCGGCTGGAATATTTTGGTTATTAGCATGGTGGTAAAAAAAACCTTGCAATTATGTGCCTCACTGAAACTAGGAAGCAATTCAAATCTAATCCATGTGCTGACTAGGAATACGTCAAAATTTAATGATCACTTTTACATTCACCACACAAAACTCCAAGGTGTTATGCGGCAGGTTGGTTTGATAATGGAAAGAAAGAGGATAAAGCCTTTATTTCATTTCTGAACGGTGGCATATTTTCCAGTACCTGCAGGGAGTAACTAGCAATCGAAGTGAAGTTCAACTGACTTTTCTTTTTTGTTTCGTTGAAGATTGAATTTATTCTTTGCTCATTTCAGTCACACTGTTATAGTGAGGAAAATGCAGAGAGTGTGATGTCCTGTGTTCCTGAACACAGAAGTAACTCTGTTTTGCAACGTGTGTTGGCAGTGTTCGTACATCCCTCCCTGCACAAGAGACGATCAGGAGAACTCTGAGAATGTCACGTACAAGCAGAAATACTGGAAGAAGAAAGTGGGTTCACAACCATTTACATGCTACTTTAACCAGCACTTGAGGTGAGTAATCTACATTTGCATAGCAGCAGTGCTCGCGCATCTGTTTAACAGCTGTCCAGTGGTTCCGTTTGAAAATATATATAAATGTATGCATATGTATAAACACACACAGCCATGGAGTGATGTGGTTTATCACACAGAGTTTAGTGCAGAGCTTTGTAAGACGACTCTATTGATGAAAAGCTACATAGAAAGTGGAAAAGAGTTTTTACCACTCAAAGTAAGAATATGAAACTCTGAGGAAAGTTTCCCTTAAGAACATGCAATTTTAAGGCAAAGCCTTGGCTTTTAACACTTATGTGGGAAATTTCTGGTTTGGATATTGATGTTTCTTCCCTCCATGGAAGAGAAATCCTACTGTGTTCATGAGGGTCTGGAAGAAAATGGGACATCAGTAAACAGTACAAAGCAACCCAGCGATTGTGTTCACAGAGGATTAATTAATCATATATGTGTAATAAACATTCACAGAACTACCAGTTTTCATACATGCTTGCAGAGCAGAAGCTTGTAACCTAAAGCATCTCCTCTTCTGTTTCAGTTCTTACTTTTACTGCTGATGTCGATGTAACTTACACAAGTATAAGGTGTTGTTTTCTTCTTTCAGTGGGAAGAGGAGAGAGAGGGAATCCTTTTGCCTATCTCTTTCTGACAATGATATATTGGGGAATAAAAGGTTACCACAATGTGCAAGCATGTTGGGAGCACTTGGGAGAACAGCAGTGACTGGAATGATAGGTTCATGTAGACAGGGAGGTGAAAAACATTAAAGATCTCCAAATCAGCCAGGGTTTTATGTGGTTTAGACTCCAATTCTGGAGGAATATGACACGTGCTTAGTTTGATCAGAATGAGTAATTTTGAGAGCTGGGGAGGCTGTTCTTGGTTGCTAAATTAAGAACTCAAGTCCCACATCAGGGACTAAAGGAAGAGGTTGGTCCTACTCCACCAGCCCTTGGAAGTTAAACAGATGAGGCAGAGCTGGGTGGGAATAGCTTGGGGCTTGCAGGTGCAATTCAGGGCTCAGTGTGGGAGCACTGGCATCAGATATTGAAGTTTATTGAGGCACACAGGAGGCAAGTGGGTGCCAGTGTGTGCTAGGACCTTGGAGGAACTGGAGAGCTGGAGCAGGGTGACAGGTGGAGAGATTCCCGACTCTCCCACGGGTGGCCTCCTGAGAGCCTTGGGGGCTTCAGATTTGTCCTAGGCTGGCTTTGTTTGTTGTTGTCGTCCCCCCCGCCTCGGGGAGACAGTAAACCTGGTCAGTATGCCCAGGCTGACAGTCTGCTGTCCCTGCTTAACGTTTTGCAGAGGGAAACCACCAATACTTCGGTAGCAAAACCAAGTTATTTCTTACAGTGGGGAAAGAAGCACTGTCTACAGAATGCAGAGGTTAAAAGTTAGGGCTCCCTGCACAGTGACACCAGGCAGGGACCTTCCTGGGAGCTGTTTTGGTCCACAGTGCCAATGCTTGCATCTGCTAAGCAGCAGCTGAGTGATGGTTTTGACATCTTCAGGCAAGCAGGTGCTGCTAGTTCCCCAGCTGAGACTGAGTGAGCAGGGTAGTCAGAAACATGGGAGCTTCTGCAGAAGACGTCACGGCCAGGATTCACCTGAGGTGGTAGGACAATGTGCTGTGAAAATTAGCTCTTATTGTCAGTGGAGAGAAATCAGAGCCTTTCATCTTAGCCAAAAATAAATGCCTAATATAGGTCGAATGCCCAGAGATGTTTATTTGTCTCCTGTAAAGGAGCTTAGGGTGATCTGCTCAGGTGCAGGCACCTAGGTGGTTGGTGTCCAGACCTATGGAAACTGGTTCTCACATCACTTCTGTAGGTGAAGCAGAAGCAAAATTGTTCTGAGGCTGCACAGTACCAAGGATCTGCCATTTACATAGGTTGACACTGAGGAATTGTGCAGCACTCAGACAAGGTTTTTTCCTTATAGTTGCTGTATCCTATTACTGTTAAATGTCTTTGCCAAATGCAATGTCTGCCTTGAAACACTGCCTTTTGCTGATCATACAACAATTTATTTACAGCAGAAGGGTGGCTTGCTGCCAGAGATACTTGAAGATAGTCTAAGCTGAAATGTGTACACCATTTATTTTCTTCTGGAGATGGGAATGGGCTTTAAAAGATAAGTTTTGCTGACTAGGAATGTGCTTGCTTAAGTATAGTTTTAGAGTTACAATGACTAAATAACTTATGAAGAAGTAAAAACCATACAAACTAAGGGGAAAATCTGTTCACTTTGTAATAAAGTGTCTGTATTTCCTGTCAGTATTTTTTTAACTGTGTGGATGAGCTAATTCTCTGTGTTAGTCCGTATAAAACATACAGAATATAGTGGTGAGTTCCTTAGAGTAAGTAGTATTTGCAATATTAATACTCCTTTTTTGAAAAACAAGAGTGAAATTCTAGCTAAATATCAACAAATGAGCATCGCCTCCTCTTCACTGAACTGAAATTAGCATCATTCTCAGAACTGCTGCTGCATGAGGAGGGCACGGTTAGGCAAGACCTCCCTTCGGTTTGGTGGGGCACATTTCAACAGGCTGCTTTAAGAAGAGCAAGTGATGCCATTTGTACAGTTCAAAGTTATACAAAAGGAGTGAGAAGCAGACTTAGCAATTTCAGTCATTCTCAGTTAATGCAGAGATGCCCAACATAATGAGCTGTGTGACATTGACCTTAGAAAGCCAAAGCACAGCTTAGCTTGGAGCTCAGCGTTTTACTGAAAAGTGAGTTTTTTGCTTTGCCACCTGTCGTGGTTTAAACCCAGTCGACAAGTTAAGCCACGTAATTTCTAATCCCATCCCCCGCCCCCGCCCCGCAGAGTGATGGGGAGGAGAATCGAAAGAATGCAATTCCCACAGGTCGAGATAAGAACAGCCCAGCAGCCAAGGTATAACACAAATCACAACGGCTACCACCAATAACAATGATAAAGGAAATAACAAGGGGAGAGAATATGAAACCACCTGACAAAACAAGCCCAACCGAGCAGAGAGAGAGAGAGAGAGAGAATGAGAGTGTGCCTTTCCGGGTAACTCCCAGTTAACTCCCTGGCCATGACGTGTGTGG
Organism: Micropsitta finschii; assembly: GCA_034783455.1. Lineage (NCBI taxonomy): Eukaryota > Metazoa > Chordata > Aves > Psittaciformes > Psittacidae > Micropsitta > Micropsitta finschii. The sequence goes on from JAVHNF010036950.1 coordinate 4,516, forward strand.
TATGGAATAACCTCTTTGGCTAGTTTGGGCCAGGCATCCCATCTCTGCCCTCCTCCCTGGCAGAGCATGAGTCTCAGAGAGTCCTTGGTCAGCGTAAACATTCTGACCAGTAACTATAAACATCGGTGTTATCAGCGCTGTTCCCAGGCCGAAAGTCAAAAACACGGCGCCGCACCAGCCTCCAAGAAGAATTAAAAATGACCGCTACTGCTGAACCCAGGACACCACCAGAGACAGTTACCTTCAGGGTCCCACTCTCTTCTGGCTGGCTTTGGGCCACGTGGCGCAAGCTGCATGACAAAGTCACTTTTCCAGACCTCTGGTGAAAGAGCCTGTCTGTTGACATGATGAGACTCCAGTCTGAAGGGAGCCCTGCCCAGAAGAAACCAACCCCCAGTGTTTCAGAGCACAAAACAAGTGACACATTCAAATTAAGTCCTCCGGTTGTTGCCAAAGGTTTGAGAAGACACCAAGCTCTTCAGTGTTCTGGATCTCACACCATGTTCCAGGAGGTTTGTAGTCATGAACACCTGCAGATAAGGGTCACAGCTGCATGCCCTGAAGTGGGAGGCCTGCAGAAATGTATGGGATGAGAGAGACCCTGTCACTTTATTTCTTCACATTCCAGGTGTCATTGACATCAACAACAAGAACAAAAATGGAAAACCTAAGATCTCCATCACCTCAAACCCTTCAGTCCATGCCATACAGAGACACGCAGAGCAACATAAGTCAGGTCTTATTAGTGGCTCATTTACTTGGCATTATTGCTTTTTATCTCTGGATTCATCCATTATAGCAAGTACACTCTGTGGTTCCTTTGCCGCGGTGCAGCAGATGAGCCAGCCATGCTTTATACTTGCCTGTGTTTGCTGTAGGATGCTGTATACAAATGCACCTGAGATCTGAAAAGCAAACACTGTCTGGTGATTAATGCCCACTTGTATGGTGCTGGGATACCCTGCAGGCCATTTATCTAGGAATAATTATCTGCAGAAGCCAAAGGTGCTCTGGTAGTAGGGTTTCTCATTCATAAATGATGGAACAGAAATCTCAGTGTGTTCTAGTACTACACAAAGTTTCCCAAATTAACTCCCTCCAATCAGAAGAGGGTGTTGCCGTTTCCTATCCTCTCTTGTATAACCTGTGGAGCAGTGCTCAGGGCTGAGAAGGAAAGAACTTTACTGTTAGTAAGACGCAGCTCTGCCTCCATGTGCAGCTGTTCCAGCTGAGGATCTCTGTCTCTCAACAATAGGGGAAAACATACCAATGAGTGCTTGTCTGGGAAAAGTAAGTGTGTGCAGATTGAAAACATCTTTAAATCCAGATTGTTTGAATACAAAAAATATTTGTCAGGTTTCCCTGTCCCCTGCCTCTGTCAGCTTCCTCTGTGTCTCATAAATCGCATGGTGTGGTGCAGAGGTGATGACTGAAATGTTTATGTGCTTGTAAATTTTGGTCCTGCATGACTTCTTGGTAATCCTGCACTGCAATTCTTCCCATGACATTTACTAATTGCTCTGAAGGCTCTGATAAAGGCCCGCTTTACCCAGTGTCTGTTCGAACTACTTGGTAGCACCTAACAGGGGTGTATTGCATCATGCAACAACTAATCCAGTTACCCCTGGTCAGAACCCCACAGGGCTCCAGCCCTAAGCTCAAAGTCCTGCTAAAAATAAGTACTGGTCTCACCTTTTAGCAAGGAAAACAAAATTCCTCCCTCCATCTCTGTTCGGTGGAAGGGAAAGGTGTGTTTTCAGAGTGAAAGTAGAGATTTCCTTAGGGTTGTTTTTAGTTTGTTCATTCTTCTTTCACCTTGTGGGCAGTGGGGCAGAGGGGTTTGTGCTTCACAGTGGCCATTGCTGTTTGCAGCAGAACCACGTCTCGATGACTGAGCAGCGCCTGAAACTATTCAGGTTTTGCTCTCTCTTTTGTCCCAGTATGTCTCTCTCTTGCCCCTGCCGCTGATTTATGCATTGGTAACTGGTGCTAGGAGTTTAGGTGCATCCACTTGAGAGCTTTGCATTTACTAGATATGTGAATAGCAGCATTGCTTGAAACAAGAGATGGTTCATGATTGAACTTAGGGGGAATATGTGCAACCCCTCTGGTCATCATCTTTGAATTGAAATATCATATGAATGCCATAAGAGCAAAGGTGGGTTTAATAAATGCACTACACTTGCAGGGGAAAGGAAATATTTTTATTATTATTTCCCTGCTGATTTTCACAGGGAAAAGAAACACATTTCCAGGCATGATATGCCTCTTCTGGGTTCAGCTCCGCTGCCTCAGCAGCGAGAGATGCTGTGCAGACTTCCAGCAAAGCTGTGTCTTCGTCATGAGATGACAAAGGGAATTATTCCTTATTCCCCAGGGAATAAGGACACCTTTCCTTTTGTGTTTCCAAGCCAAACAGCAGGTCTTCAGACTCTGGGAACTGGCAGGTCACCTCTACAAAATTAACAAGAGAAAGACAAAACTGCGGTTTCGATACATGCTGGCCTTGCTGGGAAAAACCAGACAGCGATGTTACTGTGTTTTGGGTGTCCGGATAGCTATTTATTTCCCTTCTTGAGGAAAAAGGCTGTTTTCTGTGAAATTACAGCCCTCTCTCTTCTCTTCTTTTTGCTGTTTCCCTATTAAATACATCTTTCTTCCTTCCCCCTCTCACCATCCCCTTGTTTTCTCTGCCCAACCCTGTTAGCCTCCTCTGATGCTCCTGCCATTCCTGCAGCAGCTCTGTGGCTTCTTTCCAGGCTCCTGGTCTCCTTGCTTCTGCTATTGAGAAGAGTTTCTGTTCCTTTGGCCTGTATCTAGCATTCCCAGGTGGGCACAGTGTTTTCCTGCTGCTGTGTGCTTCTGTTCCATGGGCAGGTGATAACCACCAAAGGCTCATTCTTCTGAAGGCCCTACAGGATGTTTGGTTTCTGAGCTTCCCATCACCTCTATCATGGTGCAGCACTGTGCTGGGGCTCTGCCTTGCTGGCATAGCCTGGCTCTGGCTCCTCCATAGCACAGCCATCGTGATTATCTCATGGCTCAGAAGTAGCTGTGACAGGCCCCATAAACTCAGGGCTTGCTGTCAGTGATTTTGCTCTCTTGGTGATCCTCTCCATCTGTGCTTGGCAACACAAGTATCTGTATTCATATTTCTGATTCAAAACCTTGTGGAGCAGCTCTCTTGTATTAATCACTGTGTGAGCCTTGGAGTGAAAGCCAAAGCATTTTGTACCACGACAGATCCAGTTTTCGCTGGTCCCTGAGGAGGGCTGATGTTATGCCCTGCTAATCTCAGCCCCAAGAAGGACACTGCAGTGAGCTGCCCAGCAGCATGGATGTGTTCCACGGGCCAAGCAGGGCACACAGAGGTGTCTATACAGAAGCATAAAGCTTCAGATAATTTATCCACCCGTTCTCTTGAGTCTCAACTAAAGAGTGCAGATTTATCACAGTAATTGCCTTCAAAATCCTAAGCCAGTGCTGATATACATACATCTACACACACACACACACACACACAGAGCTTCTTCAATGCCCAGCAGTGACTATGAACAGGTCTTGCCTAAAAAATAAAATGATAATCCAGCTGTGTGATTTCACATGGTCAGTGCACTGTTAACTTGCCTTGGGCTTGGAGTTACTGTTGGACCTGAATAATGCAGCTAAACGTACAACCCATCCCAGGACTTTTAGGGTCTCAACCAGTGCTAGATACACACTAGAATTCCTCAGGGAAACTTCAATGGTCGAGCACTAGCAAGGAAGTGTTGACCTAGACTCAACTGGACTAAAAGAGCTGGCTCAGACCAGCCCTTCTTAAATCCATGTGACATACATATATGACACTAAGGATATTAAATAAGAGGCCAGAGAAAACATTTCAGATTCAGACAAGTCCAGCGTTCCTACTCTCATCTGAGCACAGTTCTGACAAAGTAATGCAGACAACAACAACCATGCAGGAAAACCAAGCTTTTATTATGTTCAAGGCATGGTCAACTTAATTTTGAGCATTAAGTAAAAGCCTTTGCATCTGCTTAGAAAAGGAAAACAGACCGTGCAGAGCCCCTAATGGTACACAAAGGTCTTCTAGGGTGCCACAGGAGTCATTCATCATTCATAAGGACAGGTCAGCAATCAAAGAATATTGAGGATTACAAATAACATTGCTTGCATTAGCATGCAGCTTTCTGTCTTCAGCAGGAGCAAAAAAGGAATTAAGTTGAACTGAATCTGTGTGCAGAGGAAAAGGTGAAGGTTTATTGAATTATTTAGCTCTGAAAGATTAGTCCCTAGACTTCAAGCTCTCAACTGACTCAACAGCAAGTGCTCCCCACTTGCCTTCAGCAGGTCTCTGTATTCCTGCTTTTAACAGGGAAAGCCTAGATAGAAGTTTTTGTAAATAGGGCATAGCTTCACGGAGCAATTCCCCATTTTAGCTGGAGCACCTCCTTCCCTCCACACCATTCATTTCAAATTCCTGTGGCTGGCTTGAAAGTCTGCTGTCTTTCCAAAAACGTTCATTGGCCACAGTTCTTCCAGAGGAATGCACATCAGGTCGAGGTCCACAGCACAGTCATAACACTGGTATCATTAGGAAGAGATGGGACTAGGAAGGCCACTCTCCATCAGGCTCGTGTTTTGCTGCACTGCTACAGAGACTTCACATTTCTGGACTCGATAGGCAGTGCAAGACAAAACATTTTCCTTGCATGCGGACAGCACACAGGAATGTTCCCACAGTCCCCTCCACATCCATCACTTCAAGGGCCAGGATCACAAAGGCTCTGATGATCACTGCAATCCTGGTGATGCTCCAAGCCATAAAGAATCCCTGGACAGGACACCGGCAATTGCACAACATACATTCAAAAATGTTTGGACTCCATCAACGCACAAGAGATAGGGTTAAATAAACATTTACAGCACCAAAAGAAAGGATTAACTCTGTAGTCTCAAGGAATCCAAGGATGAGCTTTACAGCTCCAGTGTTTTGGTTGTGGCAGAGAGAAGTGAGATCTAAACCAGCTCCATAAACATTAAGAGCCACATACTATTTTCTGCCCTGAAGTTTATGTTGATCCATTCCTCCCCACAGACTGAAAAGGTGAAGGGCTTTCCTTGCACTCCAGCTGCTCATGACACATTACAAGTAACACAGTGTGAAAGATGTTACAGAACTGCTAGTCCTCACTACAACACAGGCCACTGAGGCCTCTTACACAGTACAGCCAAACTCCATTCTGCAGCTGAAGATGTCCCTTCTGAAATACGCCTTCAGCCTCCACTGCAAACAGACCAGGAAGGAAATCCAACTTGCATGACTCCTTTTTCAGCTGGGCCAGAGGAGCTAGCTATGAAGTCACAGAGATGGCCCACTGAGCTTACATCTCCAGGAGTGAAGTGAGAGACTGCAAATCTCATCTCCCGTTGGAGTCAGTCTGGGCAGCCCCAGCTAGCAACAGAGAAAACATGATGTTTCCTCCCTGTCCTCCCCAGGACATCAGACCTCCATGACCGCACATAGCAAAGCATGGATGCCATCAACTTCATCTGCTAATTACCTCAAGAGGAGCCTGTGTCAGCAAGCGAGTGAATGCAGCCCAAATTAAAGTGGCTATCTACCATCTGGAACAAGCCAGCCAGAATGAGGCTTTGCAGACACTACAGCCAAGGCAGAAAAACCTCGTGCTGCCTTTCCCTGCCCTGTGCCAGGACACAGCATGACAACTCAAGGGGATCTTGATGGTTTTGTCAACCAGCATCAGCAAGAGACTCCTGCATCCCCGACTCTTCTCACCTCATGCTTCATTGGCTGCAGGTCACGGACTGGGATAAAAAGGAGCACGTTGCTAGTGAGGCTGAACCCCTCTGAAGGCACTAGGCAAGCAGGGGCTTCTCCATAGGAACATCTTCAGATAATTCACAAAGCAGACCAACAGCAATACCACTCCCTCCCTCCCCCAGACCCTCTGAGCACCCACGCTTCCAACAGTGACCCAGGCAAACACCATCACCCTAAAGCAAGAGTAGGGTTTTCCCACAGGAGGCAAGCCTGAGAACTTGGCACAGCAAGGATCAGTGACACCTAACATTAGGCTTGTCTGACAAGTTCCTTTTGCAAAGACCTATTTTCCAAACACCTCTACTGCCGAGACAGGAATTCCTGGGGAACAAAATACAATTTAATTGGCACAACAGTGAATGTACTATAAAGACAGTGAGCCCACCCTACAGCCCAGTGGATGCGGCAAGACCCAGAGCTGTTGGGGCACAGGTACATTCCCCTTCTCCCACTCCCCACCCCAACACACAGAGAGCTTGCTTACCTCCTGGCTTGACTTCAGCTTGCAGCTCTGAGCCTCTGAAAGGCCGGGCAAGCTTTTCCACCAGAGCCAGCTCAGATCATCACATCAGGAGCTTCAATTCCTGCAGTCACCTCAGCTTTCCGAGGCAACTGAAAGAAGCTGGGGGTAACCCAGGCCTGAACTTCTTAACACAAGAGCACAGCCAGCCAGGCCCCCAAGCATGGGTGAGAGCCAAGCGATCATACAGTCATACGTAGTTCAAGAGCAGCTTCAAGGCTAGCACTTCCCCAGTCTCCCTGGAAATCCAGAGAGCAAGATGCTGCCTTTGCTGTGAGGTTAAGCTCAGCACTGGAAATAAAATGGTCCGTACACAAATGCAAGCCAACAGAACCACAACTTTTTACTGGAACTGATGCAATCTCAACAACTACCCATTTTATACTGGGCACGAGAATGCGGGAATATCTAAAGCCTGTAATAAAGGCCAATGTAAGGCTTAACATATATAAAAACCTAAATCACTGGTGATAACTGATAACAACAGAACATGAGTGTGCAGTAAGGCTTTATAATCTGCCATGCAGACTAGGCAGCCAGACTGGAGAAAGCCTTTCCTTGGCAACACAGCACTGGCAAACAGCAATTTCCCATCATCAAGGATTTAAACCAGATTTATTAGTTTAACTCTAATAATGCAAATAAAGCCAGATGCAAAACTGGCTTAAGCTGCAATACGTGGAAAAACCTGCCCATGACCCCCTCTTCACAATTCCCTTTTTCCTCCTTCCCCATCCTCTGCAAGCAAAGTCAGCTCAGAGCTACCAGTTTCGTATTTTACAGCCTGCAATCTGCTCGTATGCATTCCCAGCTCAGCAGCGTTAGTGAATCCCCGCAGCAAGTTTTCAAGAAGCCTATCTAGATTGCAGGGGAGGAAACTCACTCTTTAAGAGATGAAACTAATCCCACACTCAGCTTCCCACAAGCACCAGTTTCGCATCAACAGCCATCAAGAGAAAAAGCGCCACATCAAATTCCTGGGGCTGGGAAGGGGGAAATCTCTTCCAGACCATCCAATATGAAAAGAAAAAACAATAAATAAACCCTCAGAGTACCCCCCTTCCCTTCATGAGAGAAGGTTCAGATGCTGCCAGGCCCTGAATCTTCAGCCAACTGGCCTGTTCCTATAAGCCTGGCTTTTCTTAGTGAACAATTCTAATTTTCACTCTAGAAAAAACTACATACATACCCCGAAACAGAGCAGCTCAGTGGGAACAGCATATAAATGCGTAGCAGAAGGAAGTAAACATGAGCAAAATATCTCTCCTTTGGCTGTTGCTAAGTTTTATTAACACTAAGTATTATTTTCAATAACTACTAGAAAACAAACTCCTAAAGGAAAATATACTATTTCTATAAACAATCTTACACCAGTGGCCACATTCCAGACACTCATTAAACGCGTCCTGTAACCATAAAATCCTATTCTTAAAAACAGTTGCGAGACCTTGATCCAAACCCTACTGTCGGCTTTAGGGGGCCCAATGCTCCAGCCATAGGAAGTTTATTCCATCAGGAAAACAGACACACACAAAAAGAAAAGGGGGGGTGGGTGGGAAGGGGCAAAAAAAACCCCTAACCACCCTTAGGAAGCTCACTGCACATTAACGGGACATAAACCACAAAGGCTTTCCAGCATTAAGAGTTCCAGGGTACATTGGCAGGAAAGGAAATGGCTCTGTCTTCTGTGGGCTTACTCTTGAGTTTGCCCTCATGTTGGCAAGGGGAATCAGCCCGGCTGCACATGCTGAGAACTTTAGCAGGATCACCCATGCAGTAAGCTGCTGACAGACTCTGCAGTCACATATTTAACAGGACAGAAGAGCAAACTGATTTATAAACCCAGGGGGAAAGCAGACATGTATTAACACCACCATATACACTTAATCAAACTAATTCACTTAGGGATGACTAATAGACACAGCTACACTCTGCATGGTTTCCTATGACTAATCTAAGACCCCTCTGATATAACACTGCATGTCCATAACTTGGCAATCAAGGCCTGTAATCCTATGGGCTGTATCAGTGATTTATCATTTTCCAGGTGGTTAAGAGGAAGGGGGTTCAATGGTCTTTGGACAGCACTCAGGCATAGTTCTCATTTGGTAAATCCCTGAGCTCTGGACATCAGACAGAACTCCCCTTGGAATCTACTACAAAATACAGCATTAAACTTTATCTTTTGACTTGATCAAAGTATGGAGACTTGCATCTCAAAGAGAAGGAAACTTACTTTCTAGTCACCGGATTTTTCCCCCCACACCTACTACCATCACTAAGGGGGTTTTGGGTCCCACCCCTCACAGTTCCAGAAACATCTTTCCTAGAGTTATTTTCTTCCTAAGCTGACCATCCCAACGCTGTTCCTGGCAGAGCCACATGTTCAGTGATCTCATGGTCAGCATCAAAGCTCCAGAACATTGGAAGATTATATTGTATTTCAACAGTCCGCTATGAAGACCAGCATTTGTACTGAGAGGCAGGAGGCAGTCATTTACACACATAGTAGGAGCAACGCTCAGCCTGGAAATGGGAAGGAAAAAAAAGGCAAGAGAAAGCCCTGTGCATTACAGCCAACATTCATTTAAAAATGAGTACATGGCTTATCAGAACATGAGGTCTTCAAATGGAGATCAGTGGACTTGCATCCAGCTGGTGACTAAGCTCCATGGGGGCAAGGCAGAGGTTCCTGATGTTCTCTCACTGTTCACCAGTGAGCTCTCACCCCCAGCACAGCCCCTGCAGAGCTCCAGCAGCCCCAGGAAGCGATGGGCAGCACTCTGCACCAGCCATTCCCCTACAGCTGACAACCACAGGCTAAGCTACCAAGTTTCCAAGTGCTCCCCCTCAGGGAATAACACCCTGCCAGCCCCTGTGAGTCTTTGAGGAGTTTCTGTTTGGCAGGTTTCCATGTCCGGCCTCCTCGAACAAACCTGACACAAGAGTCTCATGCTCCTGTCTGACAGCCATACCTCCTCCATCCAGTAGCTCAGGCCATATGAACAGCAAAACATTCCTGGGCTCTAACACCAGGAAAACAGCACTGCAGAAGGCAACCACGCCAGCTGCCCAGAAGCAAGCGCTGCTTTGTGATGTGAGCACATCTGGAGGCATAAGGTGCAAAAACTCATCAGGTAACACAGATTAACTACATCAAGTCTCCTTCTGTAATAATTCTGAAAGGGACAAAGATTCTCACAGCTAAATGATGCACATGAACTTCTGCAGAGAGACAGACTCCAAGGGCTTGCAGAGGGGTAGCTATCATCTGAAGTGCTCCTCAGGCACAAGAATACACTTCCTTATTAGAACCAACATGAGGGGAAAATGCCAGACTTAAGCGGTGTTTTCAGCCCTGCCACAGAGCAGTTGGGTGAGCAGAGAGCAAATAAACCACAAGTGGAAGGCAAGCACCAACACTACATGCTGTCAAATACTTCCTGTCCACATACCAAGGCTCCCTTGTGAGCTGGACCTCTGGCTTCTGCAATCTTCATAGCAGTTTAATTAAAAACAGGAGACTGAAAAGCTAGAAGCAGGCAGGGGAGTGCTGCAAGGTTCGCATTTGGCTCTCTACTTTGGTGCCAAGGCAAGGTTTCAATTTCTTCAGCTGCAGAAAAGGCACCCAGCACCACGCTCCCAAGCCAGATAATAGGTCTGAAATGGTACCGAGCTGCCTTGGAGCTCTGAGATCAAGTGACCTGGCATTTGCCCGGAGTCCAAGTGCTTGAAACAAGGGACTTGTCTTCCCAAATGACAGAGATATTGCAAAGGCTCCTTGGGAAAAGCTGGTAGCTGAAAACATCTCCCTGCATGGCTTCCACTTCTTGTTTAATACATGAAGACAACTCATATTTAATACATTTCTGCTTACTTCAGAATATGCTGCCCAGTGCTGCTCTGCAGAAGGCTTAGTCTTCAGGTAACACCGTCAAAGTGTTACCTAAGTGTAACACCGTCAAACATCACCCTGAGCTAATGCAGTGTTATTTTTCCTGCAGCAGGCCACTGCTCACAAGACCGCTGGCAGAGATTTGCAAATCACCACCATTCACTCACGTGCTCACTGGAACGGTGTTCTCCTAAAATCTTAAGCTATTCCATACACAGGCTGCTACACCATCCATCAGCCGTTGATGCAGCCCTGCTAAAAGGTTAAACTGGAGCCAGTATCCACATCCCCAGAGGAGTTCATGTTGGTCACCACATTCTGCTTTCACTGTCCATCCAGTCACGTTCACGCTTTAAAGGAAAGCAAAAGCTGCCAGATCCAGACGTACTCTTAACTACTGCCCTCCTGTCAAGACTTGTGCCGTAGCAACCCGTGCCACTCCTCGTAACAGACTGGAGGTAAATTAAACCCACACTTGCAGTGTTGTTCTGTGATACACCCTGAAAGGGAACAGAACAAATTGGCTGGTGTACTTACAACCCACCTGAACAGTTCAGCTGCTCGGACTTCTCCCAGATAGTCCAGCTAAACATGTACCTGGCAGAATTCAAAGTCTTGCAACCTCATGACTACAGACAAGACACACTGCACTAGACTTTGTTGAAATACATAGCTCAAGGATAACTTTTGGAAGCAAACAATGGAACATTTTGCAAGGCTGTTTCTCTGAGTAACAGCAATGAGCAAGAGGATTTGCCATTAGCTTGTGTCTCTTGCAGTTACTTCCTGCTGTAGCTTTGTAGACTCATTACTCAGATTTCTCATCCTCTTTCTTCCCTAAGAGGTGTCATTCCAAAGAAGTGTGATCTAGTGCTCAAGTGCACCTCTCATCCTACCCGCTTGTCAGGAGAGTGCAGAGGCAGCTCACAACAAGCTGCTCTCCCTTGCAGCAGACCACCAGGCAGTGCACAGCCCCATTAGCTAGGGTCTCACACAGTGCAGAGGCTGTCCACTCCGGATCCTGTTCTCTAGGTTCAATCCCAATGGCTCTTTTTTCCTGGAAGACCAGGATCAGCAGCAGGGCACATCAGGCATCCCTCTGTAAGCAAAACACTGAACTGTTTAGCTTGGCCAATTATGCCAGCACATACTATATAACAGCTGAGCACAAGTCAAGCACAGTGCAAGAACGACTGACAGATGAGCAGGGTTCCTGCTGAAAGAGTGGGCTCCACTGCACCGTGCTTCATCTCTCTGCAGCAGCAAGCCTGCAAAGACCTGACAGAGCAAGTAAATACTGTCACAACTTTATGGAGCCAAACTGAAGGATTTGAGAAGACAAACATACCCAAAGTCAGCCTGCTCCAAGCAAGCGTTTCCTGCAGAGGACTAGGCAAGATAAGTTCACATGAAGCAGCTCCCTGCTCCAACATGCTCTACAACTCCAACTGCTGCAGACCTGCCTAACCCAAAACTGGGGCACAATTCCCATGTGCGGTGCACATTTTTGCCCTTGGTACGAGTTATTTGATGAGAAATACCAAAGAAAGTGATGTGCTGCTGTGTATTCCTTATTAGCACGGCAAAGGCTGGAGATGCAGCAGTCTCCACCTCGGTATTGCTCAAGGTGGTAAGTAACACACAAAGCCACAAGCAGCACTGCATGGGTTGCTTACACCCCAGAGCAGCTGTAGTCTGATAGGTAAATGACTGGTCTGGAAACTTAAGCCTTCAAAGAGGAAGGATAATGCCCAGCTCTTGCTCCCTTCCTATCATGACTGTCCAGGAGAAAGAGCTGGGTTTGTACATGCAGAGTTAAGGTTCTCACTCCACACACCACTGTAACAACACAGCACAAGAGCCTGGTCCTGTGCAGGCCAGTGCGTGCTGACCTCAGGACAGAGCAGGCAGGAGAACAGCCCTTCTTTGGGTGCACGATGGTTTTACTTGCATCTCCCTGGACCCCCAGCCTCAAGAGCAGACTTGCACAATCTTCCTACTTTTATAGAAGCCAGGAGGATAGCACCAATCCAGCCACCTCCATCCTCCTTCCTATCATTCAGCACCACTGAACCCAAGACACTGGGCCATGACTCTCCTCTGCAAGGCACTACATCAGCCAGAAATACCAGGTCCCCTGCCCTGAGCAGCTTTCCATTGCCAAGACATTTCAGCACACACAGTTCAGAAAAATACCCATTTACCACAGCTGGTGTGGATGAGGGCAGCATCTGTATGCTCTTCTCCTGGGACTCCCTACTGTATATTTTACACAGGGACCAAGCACCTATTTCACATCGGAAATATCAACCAATTTTTTAGCCTGTGTGAACTCTGTCCTTCCCTTCCCTGCATGTAAGCTGTATCACAGCTAGCCTGACTGGATTTATCCCTCCAGCTTCCTGGCTCATCCCACTGGAAGAGATTATTAGGTTGCTCGGTTAGGCTATTAAAAAATCCTGCTTTCCTTAGGTTACATCAAAACCAAGTAATGCACATCCCATGGAAAAATGCTTTTCTGAGCTCCATTCCTGGTGAGGCCAAACCTGGGGGGGGGGGGAGGGGAGGGAGGTAGCCGTGCTGATAACAGACACCAGCCACGCATCAGACCACAACTTCATGTTTTTGTTTAAACAGCAAAACCAACGCACCTCTGGCTTTCACGTTTAAATGGTTCTGGCCTACAACAGGGAAACTCACCTTGCCTGAAGAATGCTCTGTGTGAAAAGCTGCCCTCAATTGCATTTACGTAAACCCAGAGAAACAAGGTCAGCGCAGTTATTCCCCCTGCTCACTTTTAAACCCTTCTTCCTTGTTGAAATTACCTTTTAATCCTTCCTGAAAAAGATAACTCGCATATTACCCTATTTGAATAGTTATTTTCATGACAGTGTTTTTAATTAAAAGCGTTAGTCTGGTAATGTTTCTGTGCCACAAGATCCCACTGGATTTGGGGCAATAGTGGTAGGTTTGTAAAGGTGACTGCTGCCCTGCTACTAATTCACTGATCACAGATCTGCACCTTACAGAAGGAAGGGAATTATCACCTGCTTTACATGTGGATGCAGAGGAAACAAAAGCATATGCCCAAGATCACCCAGCAAACCAGGAGCCGAAACACTTGCAGCATGCCAGCCACACAAGCCCTAATCCCAAGTGGCTCTTGTAATTAATGCTCTAATAATTAATAATTTCATAACTCCAAGTGCTAAATAGCAAAAGTGATTTCCAGCAAGATGAATATGCAGCTACTTGGAAACAAAAGCCAAGGTCCCCTGGCAGTACTACTTTTTGCAATTATACATCAGATGCCAAACTAAATGGTTCCAATTGCTCAGTGACCATCAATGGTGCATCCCAGAAGGTAAGGCACTTCAAAATAACTTCTTTAGTTTCAGCTTTCAGCCCAGCTTCTTTGTAGTTCAGAGCACCACAGAGGGGATACCACTGCTGAAGAGCTGCCCCAGGCTGCAAGCAGACACTTACACACAGGTTCTCCCCTGTGAGAAGCAGCTCCCAGATCTGGTGCCACTTTCTGCCTCCATGGGACACCAGGGACTTGTGCTGCAACCACTGAACCCCCAAGGAGAAAAAAAACAAATTAGGCCAAATGCTCCTAGAAAATGCCAGTTAGTTTACATATAGCAGATTGCACTTGGATGTTATCTAATCTCAGCTTGCTGTTGTCAGATACCAGCTGAAATTCCCTGCTTTGCTTCGTTGCCATACTGAAGTGACACGTATTCAATATTAATGAGACAGATGAAACAGAATGAGACTAGGTTGGTGCTTTCTGTGATGAAAGATACTTTGTGACAGCACAGCATTCATTTAGAAGCATTAAGGATTTTTCCTGGCTTGGAACTTACATGCAATACACAGAAAATGAACAAACCCATTTTCAGATGTAATTAAAAATGTTGACCTGATTCTAGACACTAACAAAAGCAGGATCCTTGATTCGCTGTTTCTTCTGTTAAAACCAGCAGCAAGGTGAGTTACCTGGCCACAACTAGGGAAAGCTGCTCAGAGAAAACTGCTGACATGGGATTTGAAAAATGACCTTTCCCCCCCACACTGCAGACACCATCACACTTACATGCGGTCAGAACTTCAGAGCACTGTGACCCACCAAGACACAAGAGGCACAATGAGGCCTTCCATAGCTCAACCTGGCCATTAAACAGATTCGGGGGACGACAAGCAGCAGCCAAGGATGCAGTAGTGAAGTGGTGTGATTTACCACCAGAGCAAGTCACCAGACTACTTAGTAAAATCCCTGCTCCTAATGGGGTCCTGACACAAAGATTTGGAGAGTGCATATGTTCAGCCCCAGATGGCTGTGTTAAACCTTATAATCACTGCAATCATTTGCAGCTAGAAATGTACCTGCTCACAGTATGACAACCTAATCTTTTAGCTGTGAAAACTGAGAATAAATGAGAACTGTTTCCAATTAATTCTGAAGCTTCTCAAAATACCAGTCTTGAAATTTCAAACTAGGAACAAAACCAGAGGCTATTGAAGTATTATTAGCCATGCTGTTTCTAAGTTCACTCTGCAGATATCCCAGAAACTTGATTTTACCAATTAAAACAGAAGGAGATAAAAGAAAAAAAGCAAAATTTTTCATCATATGAAGAAGCAAAAAAAGGAATACCTAACTATACTTATGCACAGCCTCTTCACTGGCAACCCTGTACATTTCCTATGCACATCTGGAGGACACAGGGTAATCCATGTTATTGCAGACAGATGCCAGGAACGAGCATCAACGATAACCAGACACCTTCACCTTTCCAGGCTGCAAATTTCTTTTTTCCAAGCTTGGCTGCTGCCTGCCAAATTCTGTCCTGGGAAAACAGAGCCAGGACCATCAGCCTGTTATCCTTCATTCATCTGGAAGCTGCCAAGAGCTCCTAGGCTGACTCAGGCTGGAGGAGGTGGGTTTTCAAAGGGACTGAAAGGAGAAGATTTGTGTGCTTTAAAAGGCAAAGATTTGGCTGTGGCTCCAAGCGGGAACCTCTCTCTGAAAGAATAACTGCAGGCTTCTAATTTCATCTCTACTGCAGTTTGTGCAGGAAAATGACTTTGTTTCTTGAAAATGTAAGTTTTGACTCTGTGTTTCTGGTGCTTTCTCCTGAGCACACTCC
>JAVHNF010036972.1:0-13179 GCA_034783455.1 Micropsitta finschii
GCTCCAGTGGAAGGGGTCCCTGCCCGTGGCAGGGGGTTGGGACTGGATGAGCTCTGCGGTCCCTTCAACCTCAAACAAAACTAAAAACTATCTGAATCTGGAATCCTAGGAGTTGGTGTATGGTTGATGTAAAGCCTCAATGCTACAACAGCGTGTGTACTTTATGTGATTCTCCTAGTGACACAGCCAAGAGAACGGCTAGACTTGTTAAACTTCTTACACCGTGTGTAAGTGCCTGAAGTGCGTTACAGCTAAAGTGCCATCCTTTCCATTTGTTACTTCTATCTTACTCAGAGCAGCTTTATGGTGTTTGTAACTGTAGCTCAGGTCTCTGACAATGACACTGGTTATCATGCTTCTTCTTGGGGTTTCTTTGACTTTTTTCTTATATGTTCACTACAGACGGAATGTTTATGGGTTCCTGTAGATGGTTTTTGCAGTCTGATGCTCAGGAAATGCAGAGCTGGGAGGAAAGCAAATGTGTGGAAGCATGCTGGGGCCTGTGATCTTTGCTGCTGTGCACCGTGTGCAGTCTGAGAATCCCAGAACTGCCTGCTGAGAGACATATTCTTGCAGGAATGGGCTGTGTTGTACAAGTGAGAAACGTTAAACATAATAAAACCACCACACAGTATTTCTAGGTACTAACTTTAAACACATCACCTGAGGCTGAAAGCAGAACTACTCATTCAAGGTAAAGATGAAGATGGAAAGGTGATGTGTTGCTTAACCATCTTGCTTATTTATAATAAAAGCAAATAACCTTGTGAGCAGCGTTGTACAGATGATCAGTCGTGTTGTCCTCTCCAGGCCAGCGCTGTACAGCATGTTTTTACCATTGTCTATGCACTGATAATGTATTGACAGGAGATGAGCCTCCGGGAGAAAGGAATTCAGTGATCAAGTGGGACAAGGTCATTTAGAAACTCCTTTAAAGTACTTTGAAAATCAAAATTACCTCATAACTTTGTACAGTAATGAACTTGGGATCTTTTTCTGGCTCCTTACTTTACAGGAAGAGGATGAAGCGGTGGGAAGCTTTGAGCATCCATTTTTTTAGCTGAAGAAAATCAGTGAACTGTCTAAACCCAAACAGAATTAACTTTAGTCTGCTCCTCATTTCTCATCACGCCTCTTACTAAATATAATTAACAGTGGGGCACATAGGAATCAATATCGTGGAACATGTGCCAAACTTTATCTTCTCATTAACTGAAAAACAAAGATATTGGACCCTTATTAACTGCTATCTCTTATGTAAGTTGTGAATGGACTTGGAGGTTTCACAGGTGCTGCATCTCCAGTGAAGTGTATCTTCTTTTTCTTGTTATTTTTCAAGGAAAGCAAAGGTTTTGTGGCACTTCAAATTATATAAATATATATATTTATATAATAATTTATATATATATACATAAAAAAAAGAAAGAGTAACTTAGAGCACTCTTTCTTGCAGCAGTAGTCCTAGGAAGACAAGGTATTCATGTACATGGTTGAAATAATGAAATAAACTGAGTGTAGGATATGACCACCTCATGAATCTTATATGTTGCTCAGTAGTACTCTTAGCAGTGATGTATATGGGGCTGTGCCCGTTCTGTGGGGACACTGTAGCTGGCACCGTGAATATACAGTTCTTCTCCCACTGACTATACTCAGTTCATTGACAGTCCATAGCAAAGAAGTTTGAACAACTTCTGTTGTCTTGTTTCCCTACAGAGAGCAGTTAACATCTTCCTTAGAAATCTGGCAGATTGCCTCCATGTCTGAAAGCTTTGCTGTTCTGGCTCTGCATTAGTTGTGGGATTGGGATCTGGAGCTCAGACAAGGATCTTATATAAAGATAAGATCACACACCTGCTGTTTTCTCATCCAAATTTCATTTTGGGATGTTTAACATTCTGGAAACACTGTCCACACCATCAGAACAGCATGAGCCTGAGCGTGGAAAGGGTGGGGGTGTGTTGAAAGCTCAGTGGTGGGGAAGTGTTGAAAGCGTGTTGCTCCCTTTCCCATCCAAGCCAGCTTTCAAGCACCGATGTAGATTCTCATGCTTGTTACTGACTTACACAGGGTGGGACATGTACAGTTGCAAGACTCAGAACAGTCCTTTCTGGTGCTGACAATACATATCGGTGCACACTGTAGGAGCTTTACATTTAGGGCTTCATCTACCGTGTTTCAGAAAGTGAAGGAACACAATTTCTTACCTCTGGTCTTTGATTCAAGCAGACTTTCAGATCTGTTTTGTTGCTTTTTTTAATCTTAAAAGCCTGCCACCAAGGGCTTATACAGTACACATTACGTTGGCTTGGAATAGTGAGACCTGCTCGGTGGTTTCCATGGTCCTGCACACACCAGCACTGCAGATACAGCCCACATGCTATCAAACTGAAAACATCCATAGTAGGAAGTCATTCCATGATCTACAAAGGTTATTTTTCTTTAACAACAAGAGAGACTCCATAAAGCACAGCAAGACAAATCGCTTCTCCTCCTGCATGTTTGCAGTGCTCTGAAGAGTAAGCTTGAGGCCAGCAACCCTTAAATCTGGGATGCCTCAATCTGTCACAGTGAGGTAAACTCCAGCAGTCACTTTGACTGAAATGAATAAAATGATTGCAAGGCTGTTTAGTATTTTCATGTTTTAGAAATGAGAGGGATCTCTCATCCCTTGTTCTCTTTCAGGTGGGATAACAGCTACTTACCACTGTAACTGAATTGCAAGGAGATAGATCTTGAGTCTGACTGAGGAGGCTGAAGCATAACACTGTTCCTCGGCTGTAGTGTCTTCTGCTAGAATGTGATCAGTATTGAACCGTTATGACTCACTGGAAGCAAACAGCATTTTAAAGAGGCATCTGCCAAGTCTTGAAATTCCTGAAAATACAATCCAGACCGAGCACAAAAAGGTTACATGGCTTGAGTCCCTTGCACCTTCTTAAGACACTTCCACCAGGATACTTATTGGGATGGAAAACCTTTCAATCCACCTAACGAGTAACCCATATATGTTGCTGGCTATGATTTCAAATCAAGATATAGCTTAGGTATATTTTTGTGGAGCCCATTGCTTCCTGGCACCCCCCAACATTTTTAGAGCAAAATAAATCCAACTTCAGAAATAAGA
Source organism: Micropsitta finschii (assembly GCA_034783455.1). Lineage (NCBI taxonomy): Eukaryota > Metazoa > Chordata > Aves > Psittaciformes > Psittacidae > Micropsitta > Micropsitta finschii. Next base: position 3,128 of record JAVHNF010036972.1, read on the forward strand.
AATCTGACCTGGCAATCAGATTTGGAGGTCATGCTATAAACTGTGCTTTTTTTTCCCTCCTGGTATCAGGTTGATTAAAAACATGTGTGGGTACCATCGCTATGCTTTCAAATTCAGGTGCTGACAGAGTAAAAGCTTGCCTCACTTAAACTGTGAAATCATTTTAATAGACAGGGATCTTCAGACAAAACAGCAAGCTCCAGGATGAAGGCTATTGTGTTCCCCTGTCTCTGTGCTTTTGAAAGAACCTTACTGTAAAACAAAATGATGTAAAAATATATAGTGACTCAGAGGCAATAAAGAAGTGAGAATGTCTGATAAGGGCTATAGCTGAGAAACCAACAAAATGCTTAAAAACTGAAGAGGAAAATGTAAAGTTTATGTTACAAGTATTCTTAGTAAGGTACATAAGAAACTGTTTATACCACTGGTGAGCGGCTTCACAGCATGTTTCAGTTCAGGCATTAGTGTTTCCTTGCTAGAGCAGTCAGACCCATTGCTCTATATGTTGAGGTGTTGCCTGAGTAAACAAACACTATATATATATGCCCAACACAAACTACTTTAAACTTACTAAGTGCCATTTTAATGAGGATAAGGAGGTACTGTATTGTGTGAGACAACAGGAAGGCTGAGATCAGAATTGGGAGCTTGTCTCTTCAAAGGATGTTGTGTTGTTGGATTTCTTTAATGATGCTACCCTTAATTTTAATTAATTTTATTATATTTTCCTTAAGAAAATGTTTAGGAATCCCCCTAGAATTTGTGACTATTCATTTTGAGCCTCTTTTTTGTTGACAGACAAGAGACCTTACAGGCAGTTTCACTTCCGTGGGTGAAGCGAAGCGTAGTTTCTGTTACTGGGGTGTGCTGTACCACACAAACATCTATTTTCTCCATATGCTTTAACTGTCTTCTGAAATACAGACCAGAGAGGGGAAGATGGAAGTTGTGAGGGGTGGAAACAAACCCAAAAAACCTCTCCTTCCTATCAACAGTAAAAGCTAAGTGGCCTGTGAAGAGAATCAACTTTTAAGTGCCAAGGCTGTAGCTGTGTCTTGCTGCACTTTCCTTTTAAGGGCTGAGGCAAACACACTACTTCTGTAATCACAGGTCTGAGCGTGCTTCCGAGCCTTCCTCTGGATACATACAGAAGAAAGGAAACAGTTTAAAATCTAGAGGATGACACCACAGCCAGGCTTTTAAGGCTAGAGCAGGGTGATGCAGCTGCACTAAAGATACGATGGATGCTGAAGTTCTGTTCCTGTATCTGCCCAAAGCTGTTCCTGTGATGCATGGACACCTGCCCATGGAGATGTCTTTGCTGCACAATAAATACCATGGGTCTCTCAGATACCCAGTGTGACGGATGTACCAGCTGTAGCTTTGCATTCACACAGAAAGTGGAAAATTGGCTGAGGTGGCTTTGCCACCCGTTCCTGCTGTAGCAACTGCAGTCACCTGTTAGCTCCAATTGCCCCACTGGGTAAGCCTACAGGTAGTTTCGATGTAAGCAAGACCTTGTCTCCTAAAATTGGAGAGGTGGGGTATGTGTAGAAAACACGTCCAAGTGCTGGTGTGTATTGAGAAATATGCCATGAATATAATGTGATCTCTGCAGGCTGGTCTGTCAAGCTTGCTGGTTGTGGTTAACCAAGGAAGGAAAACTGAAACCCACTGACATAACTTTAGGCAGTTGTCACTGTACAGTGACATTGTACAGCCACATTGCCCAGCTGTTCTGTGGCTGTGGGCTGTTCATCCACAAGCTAATGTAGTGGTGGTTTGTGGGCTTTTCAGGGAGTAAATAGAGCTAACTGTGATGGTAAGGACATTGCCTTGCCTTAAAGCCCTCTCTACTTAGTCCAACATGTGTCCAGTCAGCGTGCTAGCATGTTACAAGGGGATGTGATACCCCTGAGCATCGTATCCAACTTGTGAGAAACCAAAGCTGTTGACAGAAACTTCACCCTCACAGTCTCTCATCAGTGCTTGGGGTAGAGCTGACCCATCAGTTCACGGCAGTGCACCAGCTGTAGTAAAACTGCCCCCATGCAACTTCTCTTAAGAGATTCGGAAAAAAAGAAATTAATAAAATTAATGCTTTAAATTTGGAGGGGGCACCTGTGCTGTAAAGGTTCTCCCTGCTGTGAGAGCTCCTCCTTGCCCACACACTGCTCCCAGGAGGGATGAACTCTTTCCAGTGTGATGCATAGGCCAGATGTTTTATCCTGTTGATAGTCTTGTTTCACAGGCTTTAGTGCCTTATTAGTCCCTTCCTTTCAGTGGATGATTTGTATTGACAAAATGGGTGAGCAGCAACACCACTGGGTGATGTTGCATTTTGATTTAATAGGATGCTGCGGTTGTGTCAGTGGAACAAAATAAAACACTATTGATTTCAGAGGCTTGATCTGTTAATGCCTTTGCAGTTATAACAGTTGAAAAAACAATGCATTCCTGGCAAAACCCCCTACTTTATCAAGACTGGTTTTGTTTCACTGACTTGTTTGAAGTGAATGAAATAATTTTCCACAGTATTTGATTGCCATGTGTCCGTAACACCTTAAAATCCTTGAGTTTCTCATGCCTGTTGTGTATGCAAAGGAGAGCTACTAGAATGGAAGAATGTCTGTACTGAATATTCTGAATGATATGGGAAATAAGTGCTGTTTGACTGACCTCCTGTAAGTGTCCAGACCATGTTCAATGCTTATTTTAGGGGTTTGGGCTTGCTTTAAGACCTGATCTTTTCTTCCATTTACTTACTGCTAAAATTAGAGTTTTGATGTCTGATGCAGACAACCCCGGGCTGTTTGTCAGCATGCTTGCAGGCTGCTTTGGTTTGAGTTTTGTTTACTGGCATGGAGAGAGCAGCTTCAAGCCTGAAAAGCTGAAATAAAAGCTGAGGAGCTGAAGGGCTGAGCCAGTTCTCAGCTGCAGAAAGACATTCCACCTGGTAGCTGAAGTTTAGTACCACCTGCTGCTTGTCCCACAGCCCCCAGGTTTGGCCTCATCCTACGTCTTTCCTTTCATGTGGTATTGGCTGTTTCTAGGGTGGCATTTACTCTTACCTCTAAGCAAAGAGCAAACAAAAACATAAGGACTAAAGGATGTTTATGTTAGGAATTCCCTCAAGCTGCTGGGAACAAGTGACACGTGAACATGTAAGCTAGAGAAATCAATGAGATGCAAAAGCTGAAGGGCAGTGGATTAATGTATGATGGAAAGGATTTAACAGTCTTGCTGGTACAGTGCCCCTGCCTAGAGGCAAGCTTCGCTACAACAAAGTAATTGCTGGCAGGTATTTGTCTAGTCAGGTCTTAAAGATCACGTTGCCGAATGCTCTCTCGCATCTCCAGACGCTATCAAGTGCTCCATTATAATTAAAAAATTCCTGAGGGATTCTCCCCCATCTCCCAACATCTAACACAGACATTTTCCTTGGGAATGAGAGTTTGCTCCGTTTTGCTTTGTGTGGTAGGAACAGCTGACTGACTTCACACATCAGTCCTGTGGCATCTTTTAGCACTGTCAGCACATCCCTAGCAATCTCCTGAAAATCTCCCGGTCTTTCCACATTTCTTGAGAGGCCGTGTTTTGTGGTTGTGCTCTTTGCTCTTCTCTGGACACTTGCCAGCTGGACCATATCTTTCTTGAATTTGAGTCTGCAGAACTTCAGTTCACTGGCACAGGTTGCTGAGGAAGGAGGTAGAATCCCCTCTACAGAGGTATTCAAAAGCCATGTGGATATGGTCCTGAGCAACCAGCTCTAGGCAGCCCTGCTTGAGGAAGGACATGGTTCAGTGGCGGACTTGACAGTGCTGGGTTTGTGAGTGGACTAGTGGATCTTAAAGGTCTTTTCCAACCTAAATGATTCTATGGTTCTATTTCAATGCACATTTCAGAGAGGGAAAGGTGAAGTTTTTGTAAAAGTCCAGAAAATTATCATTAATTTGAACACCACGAATAGTTCCCCTGATGTGTCCTCAAATCAGCGACATTTATTCCCTCATCTGTCTTTTTTAAAGCATAAAGCTTTGGTCTGGCTGACATTTGGTGGGTTTTACAATACTTACAGTAGGATTAGTACCTTGTTATTAATTGGTATTTAACACTTGGGTCACCTACATGGGACAATATTAACGAATTAGTCGTATAATTGTAATTCTTTTAAATCATTCTCTAGGTTTCACTAAATGGGAAAAATGCTGAATGCGCAATTCATCTCTGCAGAAACTAAAACTTCCTGAATTAGACCAAAGAATGAAAAAAATATATTTAAATGCAGCATGTCCAGAGGTTTTCATTCTGTTACTTGGCCCTAGCAAAGTGGCACTGTGTACAGCTGTGTTAACTAAGACGTGCATTTCTCAGCCCTCCCTCTTGGTGATGGCTAAAATACTGACCGCTATAGCTGCTCCTGTGAGCCACCAGCTCATGCTGAGGGTTGTGCCTTGTGTTACACTGAACAATACTGATAAAAAGATTCCTAGAGGAGCATGTTTAACGAATGCTCCCATGTATATAATGTCGGAGCATTAGAAAACCAGAAACCAGGTAATCTATGAATTCTCTGCAGCTAAAGAAAGTATGTCTTAAATTATTTTAAATATAAAAAAACCCCACAGTGAAGCCTTTTCCCTCCTGGAAATGATTACTTCTAGTACATTTGTCCAGCACATGTTTTTACTGTGGGCTAAGGCTGCTCATAAATACATGGCTTGTGTGTTGGCAGATGTCTCTGTCTATGGGCAGTGTTATTTAGTAATGGATTTGTCTGGAATTTTTAGCTACTTCTTGCCTTTGGTCCTGGTTTTGTCCATGTGCTGCTGTCCTCTTCCTGGGAATGCCCTTCCTGTATGAGATAATAGGTACACCTAGGTGGGTGTTTCTCTTGATGTAGCTCTCAACAGCCTTGCAGTCTGTGCTGTGCTTCCCCTGCCAGTACACAAGGCTTGCTGTCTCCCTTGTGCTGCTGGCTGAGCTGCCCTTTCCCTTGCCTATCTTACAGAAGCAAAGACCAGGGCTTCGCCTGGGGAGGGTTTCATTTCAAAAGACAGTGTTTCACTTGTCTAGGATGCAACCAGATGGAATGTTGGGGGCAAAAGGGGGAAGCATGTCTGCCTTTCCTTCAGTATCCAGTGGTTTGAGAAAACGAAACAAATGAGTGTTGGAGCAGGAAGAATTTTAGGGAGTTTTGATTGCTTAACTACTTCCACCAACTTTTAAGAGAACTATTTTAATAAACCTTAAATTTGATTTGGTTAAACTGGCAACATTTATGCTGAATTTGTTGAAAATATAAAAGCCAAATTTCTGAGCCTGAGTCTGCATAAGTACACACTTAAAACTATGCCATGTGTAACTGACATAGTATTTAATATGCATAACTTGTTACAAGCTATTATTGAAAGCATTTTTACATTGTTGTTAACTGGACTTAAAGCACAGTAAGCTGCCAAAGCCTGTGTCTGTACTGAATTTTTTGTGCATGCAATAGGATGAATGCAATGGGCAATTCAGTTTGTTTATAGATACTAATGGAAAAGATCTTAAATATTCCCAACCTAAGTCTGTGAGCAAGCTGTCTAGGAATCGGTGCATCTTTTACAGATAACGACTGGTACCTCTGCCATGTCACACTCCTTGCCCCAGAAGAGGAACTCCTGTCCTGGGGCATGTACCCATACCCCTACCTGGCACGTGTTGATCCAGACGCCCGAAAAGGCACTTTCATCTACCAGCTTGTCGCGTATTACAGTAATAATGAAAACACCAGTGCTGGGATAACTTACACACTCATTGCAGGTAGGTCTGTTCTGAAGAAAACATGATAACATTCTGTTAAGTGGCAGATTTTTCTTAACAATTTCCCATTTTATAATTTCATTGATAGATTTTTTTCCTTGGGGAATCCTTAAACATACAGCAGGAATAGCAAGTAGAAACTGGAACTATTTCAAGTAAAACAGTTACATGGATGGGAATCTTCCTTGCTGCCACTTCATTTGCTTTACTTCTATTTTGAAATCGATTGCAGCCTTACTGTTAGCTTAATGCTCCATTTTTCACCCATCCTTGTCTCTTTTATGCTCCACTGGTCAACAGAGCACGATGTGAGTGAAAGACAAGCTGCAGAGTTGAGGAGGAAAAAAGAAGTGCATGCAAAGACATAGGTAGATGATTGGAGGATAGCTTACTTTAAAATGGTGGAGATGCAAACGTTCTTGCTGTGGGGTATTTTTCAGACCAGCTTTGTGTGTATATCAATAGGTGGTGAAGAGCGATTCCAAGTAGATAAGGATACTGGCATCATCATGACAACTGGCTTGCCTTTGACGTGGAACAAGGAGTATGTGGTTACTGTGGAAGCCACTGATGAGTATGGCAACAAAAGCCCCTATGCTTCCATTTCCATCCTGGCGGGCTCCCGACCTCCGCAGTTCACTAACATGTCCTACAGTGTGTTTGTCCCTGAAAATACTCCAGCAGGAGAAAAGTAAGTTCTACTCTATTGGGTGAGCTCCCTCCCTGCAGGCCGAGAGGACCTTCACAGAGCGCAATAAAGTGATTTTTTGTGGTGTTGCTTCTCAGGGCTATGCATATGTGTTTGCTGTTACACTTTAAAACCAAAATGTTTTCTAAAAGGAATTACGCCTTTTCTGGTGCTTGAGGGTCTCCAGTGTGACGCATGGTGTTGTCTGGGATGTGCAGTTCTACTGAGATTATTTCTTTAATGCTCTTGGGGTTTTATTGCATTGCATCATGAATGAAACCAGCCAAAACCCTTGGCTGTGCATCTCCTGGAGCACTTCAGCTATAAATGAGTGCTTGAAAAATACTGTCTTTTCATTAACCAGATTTGGGGTTGTTTGTATCCTGTTTGACTTGCATTTAAATGCTCAGAAAGGTAGGTCACTGCCAGACTCTTGTGATAATGCAGGTGTGAAGTGCAAATAGATACAGCTAAATCTCCAAGGAGCTATTCTGTTGCATGAAGAGTAGCTTAGCCAAGCCACAGTGGGGAGATGCTGCTGAGCTGGCTCAGGTTTTATTGTTGCTGTTCAGTTGCTTGTGAGCAGCACAGGCTTTTAAGGCATCAAGTAGCAGATGAAGCAGTACCATAGGGCCTTTAAGGAGTAGGAAACCTCAAAATGAGCCAATGAAGTAGGAAAAATTGCTGGAGATGTGCCACTTACACCTTAAAAGAGACTGAATGAGGAGTAAGAGGAGGAGGGAAACTTTTTTCCTGCCATGGAGACTGATGTGAGATGGAGCTTCAAAACTTAAGTCACGGTAGGGAGGCAGACTTTCACTTCATATGCTGCCAAGGTGGACAGCAGGATCTGGAAAGGCTCTGCGCTTTTTGGGTTTCCCATCCATCTCCAAACCCGTTCCTTTTCTGAATATACAGCTTCAAAGAAAATCAAAAGTATAGCAGCTGAGTTATCTCTGTAACTGAAGCTAAACCAGTAACTGCTGTCAAGTATTTGGAAGGGTACAATAGAGAAGAAAAAGATGGTTTTGTGTTAATGGGAGTTGAAATGGGTTGTTATCCCAGCCATGCTATGTCGGGGGATCACTTGGTGAGAGAAGGTAGATGGTGAGAGAAGGTGGGCTCCCTGTAGCCAAGGATTCCCAGTCTGAATACAAAGCTGAGACCAGCACTGACAGAGTGAGCAATTCAGCTTTCCTCATCCTTGGGAGACAGCTGAGGAGACAGCTCTGTTGTTGTTCTGAAGCAAAGGGTTATTCTCTCATTCTTTACAGAGTAGCAGTTGTTGAGGCTGTTTCTTTCCAGAGCCAGCCTCTTTCATACACTCTGCTGACGAACCCCAGCGGGCTCTTCAGGGTGAGGCAGGAGAGCGGAGAGCTTAGCCTGACTCATCCTGTGGATTATGAGAGTGAGCACCACCTCTATCACCTCTTACTGAAAGCCATGGAAGTTGAGAGCACCCTCAGCAGCGTGACTGAGGTACGTGGATCCCTTCACTTCCTACCCACTGCCTCTGCAATGTTCGTTACTCATCAGCAGGACACAGCCCATGAAAACTAGTGAAGATGCTCAGGAGAGGAGAGGCCTTATGGTGCAGGCAGAAGGCTGGGCTCTGAGCCGAGTTCAGATCTAGGCTCTGCATAATACCTATTGTTATTTCTCTTTGGCTTTGTCTCCCATCTGCTTGGAAGTGGAGGAGATAACATTTCTCTGTGTTACAGGAGCAGTATGAGAAAAAGTTTAGCATCAGAGGTGTAAGGATGGGGCAGCAGCAAAAGCAATGACGGCACAGGCAGTGACCATTTTCCTAAGTGTAGAAACTAAAATCCCCTCACAGCATGTCCTTTTGTCTCAGGTCATGGTCCATATCACTGATGAGAATGACTGTTATCCTGAATTCCAGCGCTCCATTTACAGCAGAGACAACATTCTTGAAACCATTCCTGTGGGCACGTCTCTACTGCAAGGTGAGGACCATCCCAGTACTTTTTGTTTCAGCCTTGTCACAGACCCTGTGGCTAGTTTTTGTTACACATTCATGTTCTTACTGTGAGGAAGTGCTCTTTTCCACAGAGGACACTGCCTTTGTAAGACAGGGATGGTAGCTTTCCTGGAGGTGTGTGTAGATGGCTTTAAGGTAACCTGGAAGTAGAGTTGTGAGTGTCTTCAGTGAATACCACTGTGCCCAGGGGAGGGACCCTGTAGTACCAAAGAGCAGTTAGGCAGCTAACAGACAGTGACTTAAGGGATTGACATAGCTTGTTTCCTTTAAATCTTGTGGTTGTGTTTTAACTCAGCTTGGTCATCTTTTAGTGTCCTGGAAGCAGCTCCAACTGATTTTATTTTTCTTAATGTGTTAAGAAAACTAAAGAAATTAGGTTTGTCAAATGGGCAGCTGGTTTTGTCAAGTATTAATGCTGTGTGACTGACTTACAAAGTGTTAAAGGAAAAACCTTTGGAAAGACTGTGAACTTTTATATTTATGGTTATGGCTTTCCAGTCCTCATTCCAAGTTTGTTGTGTTTAATGTGGCCACATATCACTTGCACGTAAACCCTGAGTGCACAGATGACATTTTTAGAGGCTGGAATAGTATCCTGTTGAAAGATCAGAGCTGTTGGAAATGATTTTAAGCCACGGACTTCAAGGTCACTCTTGAAATACTGTGGTTGCACAACTAAGGAGTGAACTTGGATGATGCTGCATCTCTTGTCTCAGTCTTCAGAGTCCAGCAGACAAGGAACAGAAGTCTGTTCTCTAACCTGTTTTATGAGTGTCAGTTAAATGTCTTCAAACATGTCTTGAGATCTAATGTAGTCTGTTGTGATGTGATACATACTGCAAGCGTGTTCTGCCTAAAACTGGAATAATGTTTACAGGCTCCCTGTCAGTATTCAAGCTGAAAGTAGGGGCAGGTACTGGGGTAGTAACAGGACCATGGGCTGAAACCTCAGCAGGGCGCTGTGAACTGTGTGAGAAATTGGTAGTGCCAAGGCAAGACTTAGCAAAAATATACATGTCCAAATTGCGTCTTTTGAAGACAACGGTGTACATTTCCTCAGTCTGAAGCCAAATGTGCAGTATGCAGTGGTGATAAGAAGCTTAGCTTCCCTTGCATAGCTACAAGCTGATAAAAGGGCTGCAGGGACTGCTTTCTCTAACCACTTACCAAGAGAGTTCAGAGCTTGCTGTAGCTCATTGTTTGGTTAATGGCTCTTGGGAAGAAATAAGTTGATCAGAATGAACAATTATAAAATTCTGAAGCATGTGTATTTCCTTAAAGAGATGCTTTGCTCTTGGAGACTTGTAAAGCTGATCAAAAGTCACCCAATTGTGGGGAAAAACATATGCCTCATGCCCAAAGCAAGCAGAACGGCAGAATGGCAAAACTGTGCAATTGCATCTGGTTTGGTTGTCTTGCCAGACAGGCAACATTTCAGGAGAAAAAGCCTTCTTAGAAAAGAAATGTGAGGAGGAACTATTGTGACAATCAGTGCACGAACACTCGGTATTGAAAGGCTGAGCGGCACCTGTAGTAGCTGCAAGGAAGCAG
>JAVHNF010036995.1:9644-19799 GCA_034783455.1 Micropsitta finschii
AATTAGCTATCAATATAGAATAGCTAGCACAACCTCACAGTGCTGTCGAGAGGCTTGAATTTCACATTCATACTTGTTCTTCACAGATTTTAGACAAAGCTCTCTATAGATACCTGTAATCAGACAAATTACAGCAATATTACTTTCTTTAGCTAGTATATGCTTTTAGAAATCTCTTTTAAGACTGCCTGCAAGTCCCAAAACATGTACATACTAGAAAACACAGATCTATTATATTAGGCACTTACAGTGGCTGGCTGCTTTACAGAGTAAACATAAGAACAAGTAATCCCTTCATTCCAAAGATCTGAAGGAAAATAAATGCTATTTTAACTTTTCCCATTTGTCAACAAATTAAACCAGCAGTCATGTTAACTTCGCAAAATTGGTCTATTTCATATTTATGCTCAAATTATCCTGGATATCCTCAGTTTTCAAAACCATTACCAAATCAAATTTTCAAATCAAAGTACCAAATGGCCTCTTCTAATTTCTAATTAGAGTTTTAAATCATGTTTTGAGGTTTTTAAATACCTAGAATACTGAATGAGGAAAACAAGCTTTTACAAATTAATATTTAGAATAAGGCTTACTTCATAATGCATGACCTTAATAAATTACATCAATTAAGAAGACATTGTCCTATCCTTTGAAATAGCCACCTTGCAATACAAAGGATACTGCTTTTGAGTATTGGGAGCATTTCTTACACATTTCTGAAAATGTGTCTACTAAACAGACAGCTGAAAAAAAAATCTGAAAGGTATCTGAAATGTAGCATCTGGCAAGCATAGATAGAACTTGATTTAATACAGTCAAGGCATTCACACGAAATACTTAAAATTGTTCCAGATTACCATCTTGAGGAGTTAAGTTTACACACACATTAGTGCTGCTTAGCAAATGAAGAACTTCAAAGAACAACTTCGCTTAGAATTCATGTAACTATAATTTAATACAGTACAAGAGGAATAATTCTGTTACCAGCAACAGTTCTGAAAAATAAACCTCAAAGTATTATGTCAATCATCTTTCTGCTGTGAAGTCGCTTTTGATCTAAAATTCAAAATGTTCTTTTCTTACATCAGTAAGTTATGCTGTTTGGTTGTTGGGTTTTTTGGGTTTGGTTGGTGTTTGTTTGTTTAGGGGAGGGGGTTAATATTTACTGATGATTGCCATATCTAGGTCTACCAATTTATAATCACGGCTTATTTCCCTGAAATTAAGCAGTATAAATATGAATACTTCTAGAAGAAACAGTTCTATTCCCAACTTCCTGGAACAGCTGGGATCCACATTTTGTGTGAATATTGCTCAGTGCCTCAGAGAGAAGACAAATACAAGTACCCTTTCTAACGCAGATGCAATTTTATCCCTAGTTCAGCTAATCATACTTCAGCATTTTTTTTCCCCTATCCCTTTCTCAGATACTCAGGGATTACCTGCACAAGCTCAAGTCCCACCCACTTCTGCCAAGGCTTTCAAACAGCAAGAGCAAATAGGACTGTTCTGTATTTTCTTGCTTTCCCTGGAATAATTTTATCAATCTCATTCAGTTGAGTTAAAAAAGAAGGGGGCGGGGGGAGAACCCAAACAATCCTGATTTCCTGTCACAACTTCAAGGCAAGTTTGTAGTTTTTATGATGGACTCTTTTCATATTGGAACATTGATCTCCAGTGCTGCTGAAGACAAATCAGGAGAACCTGTAACATGCTGCCTATCCATCCTCACCTAAAGAAAGCAGACACATTTAAAACTGAAAATCAAAAGCATGGATTAAGGTTGCTTTTACATCAAATCTTGTGCAAGTTCACCTGCGAACTTTCTACAAAGCCCAAATGGGCTACTTAGGACTAGTCAAGTAAATTTGGGTTAAGAACTTAAATCCCAAGACATTCTGGGTCACCAGCTACAGAAAAGTGACGACCACCAGGATAGAGAGAAATGCAACTGGTCTAAAGATTTCAAATTCTCTTCATAGCCTGATGTCAAAAGTACCACTGAAGACAAACTGAATAGCACTCAGGCAGCATTAGCATTATTAAAAATGAAAGCAAGCTTGCCATTTTCCAGTTTGCCTGCACCATGTTTCTGCTGAATTTCTTAGAAAAGACACTGGCATAGTTTCACTGGCTAAAGAAATCAAAATGTCTGCTTTTTGGCTTTTTAACAGCCCATGTTAGGTAACCCTTAGACCACTGAATTACTCCTAAAGAAGCTGAGCTATAACATGAAAAGAATTTACAGTAGGGAACAACAGAACTTAGTCTTCCTACAATACCACCATTCCATATGATAATACGGCTGTATACCAGAAAAAGATAAAAGTTCAAGCCTGCTTCTTCTGTAAGCATAAAAGCCTATCTGAGTATTAGTTTTAATAATTAAAACGCAGCTTAGATAAAAGCTGCTAAGGATAAGAGTCCCGCTCCCTCCCCAGATGGAACAGAAGGATAGTAGCACAGCAGCAGAAGAGACAGACCAGAAGAGCAGAAAACACATTATCAGCTCAGATGATCTGGCAAGAACTTCATGAGATAGGACCTACATATATCTTCATTTCAACAGTAGCCAGTGTGCAGACTTGATTCCAAATCTTCTGACAAATAAAAAACCCGGTAGTTTTAATTCAGTAATTTTGTGCTTACTAGACAAAGACAGCCAGCCATTAAATGAAACATTAAAAAAAAGAAGACATTTTTAGTGTGATGTTATCAGGCAACTTGTGCAAAGAGGTAAGCAACCTATTCATTTTGAATCAATTACACAGGATACATTTTAAACTGTGACGCAGTATTTCTAATTTTAAAACACACTCCTTTACCAATGCTAAAGAAAAAAAGATCGACCTCAAAATGCATAGCAAGTTTATACTTGTAGAAACAGCAATACTTATTTTACATGCCTTACCTGCTACCTTAGTTCGGATTTGCATATTTTCTTGTAAAGCTGCCAAAGGTTCTAAATATTCAGGTGCTTTTCCAGCTATGACCTCTTGTAGCTTTGCATCCACTTGGCTTAATCTTTCTTTGTAAAGCCTTAAAATAATACAAAGAAAAAACAAAACAACAACAACAAAAAGTATTTATTTCATTTAAAAGCAAACACAGGCTAGAAGAAATATTCCATCTCTAAGGAAGAAGGAAAAAAAAATAAAATCACACAACTGTTAACAGGATTAAGATGGAGTAGGAGATGAATCAACATGGAAGAGGACAGGAAAGGGTGCTACAATACATGAGAACAATATGGCTTACATCATGGGAGAGAAAGATAGACATTTGGTGGGTAGAAACACCCATTTGCTTTCATGTTCACACATCTGCTCCCACCCTATCATAAACCAAGAGAAAAGAGAGACAGGCTCTTAGTGAAGTAACCCTCATTTCACCTCCTGTGAAAATCCACATATTGCATATTATCACAAATATCACAGGATAATTTGTAGCTTATATCTTCCATTCCTGCCAAAGGAAGTGTGTTTAAAATATTTACTGGTAAACAATGAAGAATCTGTTTGCATTTTAAAGAATTTAATGTAAAATCAATTACAAGTATTTCAATCACAATAAAACTCTGGCCTTTGTAACTGGCAAGTTATCAGTTGCAAACAGTGTAATACAACATAGTGTTGAACAGTAGAGTCATCAATATAACCAGCTTTCCCTGTTCTCATTTTTAACCTTGCATTCAACAATCAAAACCTGTAAAATTAAGGCAAACATGTACAAACTCTGTTGCACAGGTTAAAGAGCACATCAGATGTTGCTTGTTTACACAGATAAACATATCTTTGTTGTATCTGTTTACACAGATATAACAGATGTCTTTGGGACAGGGATGCTGCTTTACTGCTCACCACTATACTTTGATGACAACTCTATAGTTCAAGCCTGTGTACCTAACCTAGCAATCGTCAGTGATCACTCCCCTCCCTACCTGCAAACCAAGTATTACACACACAGTCTGTCCTGCAGTCAACTGATAAAGCCTGCAGCTGATCAAAACCCAGCCTGATGGGCTCAATCCTTGATGAGCACACAACTGCTAACATATAGAGAGCTACAGCAGAATTATTTAGCTAGAGCATAAGCATGGCTGCACAGCACATGACTGGGTGGGTCACTGACATCTGATCACACAGCACCAAGTTCAAGCTACATCAGAGTGAGCAGTCTTTGGTACCATGCAGCAGCTGATGGAATAAAACTGTTTATGCAGTACTTTCAAACACTGATTTGCTTAACTGCTATCAGCCACTGTAAATCCTACTTATCTCATAGCATCTAAATTCAGTTTCTGTGAAAAGGAAGAGGAGGTACATGCAATCACTTCATCTCTGCTACTGGTTGTGGCTAAACATCCCACTGTTAATGCAGCTTTTTCTTCTTTACCAACTTTATCACTTCCCTACTCACATCTGCTCCTTCCTATAATCTTTGTTCCATCATTCTAATGCTCCTTTCCTAGTAATTCCACTATCACAGTTTTTCCAGCCCCTAAAACCACACCAATCTCTCACTAACCAGTGTCTCCACAAGCCCTTCTTCCTCATATACCACAGCCTTATCAACTCCCAAACAACATTCACAATCCCTCACTGCCCTGAAATACTTTTTTCCTTCCTCCCAAGATCACCTTCCTTCATATTCACTCCTTAAAGGTTTGTTTCCACAACCTGTTTTCAGTCATCCAAGCTGTCCAAAAGATGGAACAGTAGAGCTGAACTCAAAAGCTGGAGGATATCCAAATGCCAAACCAGTCGGTATCAGCTGGTTCCAATACTCATCAGCTGGCTCCATTTGCCAGCTTGCATCTTGCTCAGCCCAAGAAAGAACAGCAAGACAGTATTCCCTAAACACTGTAGCAAGAAATAGCTTGCTAGGCAGCTCTTTCCAGTACCAATTAGGTGGGCCTCACAGTGTCCTGCTAGGCAAAGCAAGTTATATGTCTCAGTTCTGCATTAGAAAGATCTCACAATGTAAACACACATCTGAAACAGTGACAACTGACTTGATTTTCAATATATGCGAAAGAATAGACAAGGTCTCCTCAAACTGTCACTTTGTCAGGTACTCGATTAAGCTAGTTGCCAAGTTACCACCAATTTGAATCAGAACAGATGCATCTAGGGCATGTGGGGAAAAACAACCAACCAACTTAAAATACATACAAAAACCTGACTAATACAAATGAGATTCACTTTTGAATAACTATTAATTATTACTACTAATACTAGGTCTTTACTGCTGATGTAGGTATTATGGCAGACACATTACAGAGAGAGTTAACAGTATTTTCCTTTTTCTTTTTATTATTGGTATCTGGGTAGCAGTAGACACAAGAAACTTTCATTGGTACCAACTATAAAAACTGCTGCAATACTCTGAAAAAATAACAACATAATTTCTCATTTAGCAAAGACAGTACTTACATCTGTCCCACACATATAAAAGGGTGAGAAAGATCTTGAGTAAATAAAAATATAAATTGAAAAACACTACAAATTTCCTAAAAATTACAATTCATTGGTTCTGCTAAGGACTTTGATGTAATATACCCACGCCAGCCCTTCACAGCAAAACTACTTCAAAACCATTCTCACAGCAGTACGTAAAAGCACTCTAGAGCAACTGTCTGCAAATAATTTCAGAATTCCCAATCCTTATTCTTCTCCAGAAGTAGCATCCACATATATGAAAGACAAGAAACACCAGCTGCACACAATATTCTTATGGAATGCATCCTCAAACTAGGCACTTAAAACATTAAAATACTTACTGATCTTTAAGGTCTGTAAATTGCTTTTCAAGATTGGACATTTCATCTAAACACTCCATCCTCCTCCTTTCACAGTCCTCATCATCCATTTCTACAAATAAAAGAAAGATAATTTGTTTTGAACAATGTAATATATAACCATATAAACTGGGTATTTTGTTTCTAGTTAATTTGAAGCAAGCCTGAATTTCAACTATGAACAGATTATCCATTATATTATCTTATAGCACAATATGAGAAATTACTTGCCATATAAACTAAAAGGGAAGAAACTTGGATCTAATTCTAGAAGAAACTCCATAAACAGCAATTTTTCTTCCTCAAAACAGGAAACTACATCATGGTAAGGCTTCAAGAGGGTAAATTTCATAACTGATAATATAAAGTGTACCTAAGAATGTGTGAAACAGAAAAACTAAACCTTGTACATCACACTAGAGGAAAGGTGCCATTAAGCACAGACAGCTATTAGCCACCACTGAAAATTCAAGTGTATCCTGAGTTAGTGTGAGCAAAAGCAATCCCTGGAAAGCCTGCACAGTTCAATGTCACATTTGTCATATAAAATTCAAGGACTTGTTTTACTAATAAGCATTAAATAAAAAGTAACACTTGGTTTTGAAACCATGTTTCATCCTGTTCATTTCAGAGATTTCTTTGAAGCCAATATATTAATGTAGAAATATCCATAGTTCATCTTAATGACCATTTAAAATTACAGCATTTCTAATGAAACACTTCTTAACCTGCAAAGCCCAGAATTTTGCAGAAATTTTATTCTATATGCTTTTATGAAATAAGAGTAACTGACATTAAACTCTTCCCACAGGTTTTGTTTTAATTTATATTCCTGATATCTTTCTTAATTTACCTAGTGAACATAACTGTAAAGTATAATAAATCCCCACTTTTTGGCCAGAAATGTTGCCCCACTTGCCAGAGTTATCTGATGTTATTAAACACCAGTTGTTACCTTCCCAGCCTTTTCTTAGACCAGAAAACAGAAAAATAAGCCACAAAATTCTTGATGTTTTCCCACCCTTCCCAGAACGACAATAAAAAAAAGTGCCTTGTTAAGCCACATTCAGAAGTTAGAGATGTCCTAAAACTGCTTTGTAACAGCCTTATCTCCAGGAATTAGCTCTCGACAGTTATGGTACAACTGACCAATTATCAAGCAGTAGCAGAAGACACGCAGAAGAAAGGATAGGCAGGATGAAGTCAGGAGCTGGAGCTGAACTAGTGCTAACAGGCCAGGTGCTTGAGAGAAGGCACTGCCCTAAGGAGGCTGTATCCATCTAGGCAGTTACTCTGTCATGAAGTCCTAACTCCTGACAGAAAGGCAAAGCAGGACCCTGAACCAAGCAGAGACAGCCTGGACTCACTCTTCTAGACCATAAAAAATTCTGAACCTTTTTCTTCTTCTGTACCCACATTTTTCCAGCACACATTTAACTCCTTTACTCTGTCTCTTACACCAACTACAGAAAGCAGCATGCAAGTTTTCACCCTTACTGTTCTGAAAAAGAGTATGGCAATTTGCAAAGGTGAAAGGAGTAGCTTCAGGGCTTCAGGGCCAGCGTAGCTAGTTCAGAGGATCTGATAAAGTCAGATCTTCTATTCAGACCTCTCAATGTATGAAGTTTTCTGCACATAGCTTCTTCCTGAAATCATTGCAAGCTTTTAAGACTAAAAACTACACTAGCCCTCTCTGCCTGAATATGAAAACTAGCAGGCAGTGGAGCAGTATTCGCCTGTACTACAATGCTACTTACAAGTCCAAATCAAAGACCTATTGCAGTTTCTCATGTTATAGGTAGTACAAGCAAAAAAAAGAGTGCATACAAAGTTGTAAAACATGATGTATCTTGAATTACTTGAAAGCAGAGAGAGAAAATTCATAGGCAGACCTTCAAAAGCTGAATGCTTAGCACACGGGGCAGGGGGTGGGGAGAAGTACCAGGCTGTTGAGAGACTATTTTAAAATTCTATTCTCAAAAGAAAGGCAGATCCTGAACCCCAGAATAAGGCTAAAAATCAGATTAAAGAGCAGTTTTATTTGGCCATCTGATGCAATACTCAAGCCAAAACTGACTGGGCAACTTTTAACTCAGACAGATTTAAGGAATGTGGCAGTAGTCATATTACTCAAAGAGCTGCCTAAACCATTTATGTGCTATAAAAATAAAACTTCTTTAAAATTTGAAGGCTGTAAAGCCAAAGAGGAAGCAGCACTGGGATACCAATAGTTCTACTGCTCAAATATGCATTTCAGGTAAGTTCAGCTATGCTTTTGGTTCTAAGTATGTTTTAGTAAAGAATCCACTTGGAAGCTTTTCCTTAACACAGATTTTATCTTTTGTGGATATTTAGGGACTACAAATCAATGAAAACAGCTAAGAACTGTAACCCTGGATGAGGATCTGTACCACACCCACTGCTGGAAAGAGGACTGCATCTTACATTTTAAACTTGTACTGCAAAGAAACTGTAATAAATTGGTATCTAAGGATACAGCTGACTCTCGTAGACAGTGAAATAACTCATAGTTCTGTCCAGCCTGCCCTCAACTACATATACACTCAAAAGTCTTTGACTTCTGCCTATTATTCATAGTCTACATGGCGATTCACATGATAAGTAACTCTTCAACTGTTCACCCTTATTCTGCCTTCAGTAAGATTCATAAAATGATGAAGATTTTCAGAGTCCTGAAATATCTTTAATTCCCCAGTTATGAAACTCCTTCCCCATGGCTTTAAATGACATACAGATTGGGTAATATCCAATACTGAACAAGTAAAGGGTTTTACGATAAAGTATCATGGCTTTCCAGTTGCAAAATGTACATTGTTATATACAAAAACACTTGTTCATAGGCCCACCCTGGAAGTATTTAGGGTATTTTTAAACACCTTAAAAATCACAGTCATTCTTTTCCTACCATATTCAAGCAGTCCAACTCAGTAACTAGGCAGCCTGGTTTAATGAAAAAAAAAAACAAAAAAAAAAAACAAAACAAAAAACCAACCCACAGTACTTAAAAATATAACAGTGCTTAAACCAGCTTTTTTTAATAAGTTGTGGCCTATATAAAAAAAGGCCAAATTTTCATCTGGGATAGTGGGCATAACTTGTGGGGTTTTATTCATCCCCAATATGCCATTCCATATCCTGGTCAATAAAAAAAAACCTATACTAAATACATAGCATAAAAAAACCAGGATAGAAATAGCATCAGCTCTCAAGGGCAAGTTATGCTTCTTCTAACTGCACCTTCTGTATTCTCAGACATCTACTCGAAGAAAAACAAAATGGCAAAAAAAAAAACAAACAAACAAACCTGAATGCAAGCAAAGCAAATAACAAATTTAACAACAAAAATACTTCAAAATCTTTTTTTCTTATTATAATTTTAATAATGACTTATTTCTTGCAATGCTAATCATATTTGTAGGAGCAATCTGCTTCCATGGAGCATGTTCATATTTGTCAAGACACTGAGACAAGCACTTCATTTCCTGTAATCATTGCTTTTTAAGTGCTCCTTAAAAGCATTTATCTGTGCAATGCAATAGAAATTATCTGGAGAGCTTCTTGCATTGTTTTAAAGAAACATTCACAGACTACACTCACTTAAAACAAAATTCCTCCTTCCACGACTCTAATCCCAGAAGAAAACAAAACAAAGGCAAGACAACAGAATTATTTGCCTTCAATTAAAAAAAAAAAAAAAAAAGAATCAACCAAAGTGTCTTTGAGGACATGCAGCCTTCAAAATTTTCTTTAAAAATATCAATTAACACAACTGCAAACAGAAGCAAAGGCAAGTTTTAAAGAAAAGAGCAACCTTCAAAGCTGGAACTAGCAGAAACAATTCATCAGAGCCAGGGAGACAGAGAATAGGAAAAGTTTACATCCTTTTCTCCCTTTCTCATAAAGAAAATTACTTTCTTTTTTTTAAACATACAGATTAGCTAGAATAAGAGATGAAGAATGGGCATTCCCAGATAGCATCTGCCTACAGTACAAACTGGAAGGCTAAGATGGGCTTTGTAAGTAGTGCTTATAGCTGCAGTGCTGTTCCTGGACCTCATCAAGGAGTCTTTCATAATCCTGTGTATCACCTACCTACTGCCAAATAAACTCATATATTTACACTCTCTGCTTTCCCTCAAAAGATGTAACAAGCTTTGTATATTAGAGCTTCTTGAAAACTGTCTCTTAATTTCTTATCCAAAATATAATACTCCCTTTTTAGTCCAGGTACAATTCTGATAGTAAAAGAACTGAAGCATGCTTTTGTAAGTTAGCTACCCTTTTCATGGGTTACTGTTCAGACAGTTTACATGCAAAGGCCCAACAAACACTGA
>JAVHNF010037013.1:9182-20608 GCA_034783455.1 Micropsitta finschii
GTTTGATGTTGGTCATACTTCTGGCTGGGTGGTGGTACCCATCATCTTTCTGACTATTTCTGCTGGTGAATGTAATGGAGCATTGTGAATTTTATTTAGTTTTAAATCAGCTGATGCTCCTCTTTAAAAGGAACCTTTATCCTCTGCAGCTGAGAAATAGTTCTGGCAACAGTTTATCATGAATGACAAAATCTTTAACAATACTGCTCTCATTCTGGCCTATGGATAGTACTTGGATGTTGTTTCCACTCAGAACAATGTTACCTGAGATGGCACAATAGTTTGGTTGTAGTGCTGTGAAGGCAAATATAGGAGCTGAGCCTTCCAGCCTGTCTGTTGCCTGCAGGCAGCCTGATACTGCCTCCAAGGTCTTCAGATCCCTGCAGGGACAATGGCAGAAGGCAGAACTTTAGGAGTGCAGGAAACATACAGTGATGCTACCAGTAACCCTAACGTTAAATGAAAACTAGCCATTTGCACTGCCTGTTGTCTTTGAAAAGCTGGTTTTTGCCCCTTGTGCATCCTACAGTTTTTGCCTACATGTTTCACAAAACACTGTCTGAGCACATACCCTGACCTGCATTTGCTCCAACTCAGCAGTTTCATGCCTTTCCTTAGCAGCCAGGCTACATTGGTTACATCAGTTTGTGGCATAACTGAAGGCAGTGGCCATTAGCCATACTTCTATTTTGACTTGTAAAACCAAAACCATTTGCATAGCCAGGGGGAATGCTGAAACCAAGAGGGAAATGACAGCTGTATTGTTACCTTCTCATATTATTGTGCACTATGTGATCACACTGTGAGGACGTCGCTAGCTGCCCACTAAAAAGTCTACCTCAAATGTTAGTGCAGCATTAGTCAGTTTGCAAAGTCTGTTTTAGCACTAGCTTGTGCAACCAAAGAGATAATTACACAAGATCATTGTGGGTATAATGGTGCATTACATCAGAAATGACTTGTGCCCAGTACTCCAAGCCTGGCTGACAAACCAACTGGGGCTGCAGGCAGGAAAGGTGAAGAGATGCAGGTGTGGGAGCACAGCCTGTAAAAGTGCTGGAGTAAGAGAACTGATAATTAATTCAGTACCAAAATATTTGCTTAGGTAGAAAGCCCCTTCTGTAGTCCATGCAGACTGAAACAGCCACATCACAGCTTCAGCATTGCTCTGAGATTTGCAGCCTTTTCCTGAAAGACTCCAAGATATTAGTCTTAGCAAAGGAATGAGGTAACTGCAAACCAGCTCTCCTCTGAGCCATATGTGGTGCTACCCCCTCTGGGCCCACGCAGCAGAGTTCCCACTCCTGTCCTTACAGCTAGCTTATCTTTAGAAACTGTCCCGCTACCCATTTCCCTCCTGTCTCATTCACGAGAGCCCCTCCAGATTCCCACTCTGAAGGGAGCAGACTGCATTAGTTTCCCTTCACATATTCATGGGGTAATGAGAATGTCATTGTCACTGGTTGATGGTAAGCATTCAGCAAAGTCCAGTGATTTCGGGAGCACTGGCATGCTCAGAGCCTTGGAGAAACAGCATCTATTTTATAGAACAGGTCTTAATTGTCTCTGACAACGTGCCCTTGACTCTCAAGGGCAGAGTCCTCTTTTCTCTGAAGGCTTGTTTCTGTGGGCAGGTCAGTTCCCTCTCCCGCTGCGCTGGTTCTTCCATTCATCCTTCCCACCCAGTCTGCTTTCCCTCCTCCACTGGCAGAGCAGTCTCATCCCCCTCCCAGCTGCAGCTGACGTTTCTTTCTTTCCAGTTACCATTATCCTGGAAAACACTGGATAGTCATAGCTGCACTCATCACCCCTTCAAATGCTTAGACCAGGAAAGGGGATTTCTTCCTGAGTCGACTCTTCTTTCCCCACATCACTGCAGAATACCGGCAATGTTTTAAAAGAGTTCCACTCTGGCATAGTGGCTATTCCTCCCATTTCAAACAGATAGGGAGAAAACCCCAGTGCAGGGGAAAGCAGTAAAAGAAAAAAAGAAAGAAAGAAACAATCCATTGTGAAAAGTATTCTACAACCATAATCTAGTTGCCTAAGGTAGGAGATGATATCTTCTGGAAGAAGGAATTAAACCCAAGTCTCCCAAACCTTGTGAGCATCTTGTAACCTATCTAGCCTGACAATCCTCTGCTTAAAGGAAAACGAACACACTTACTGCCTTAACAGACCACATGGATAAGGGACAACATTTAAAGGAACAACATTTCCTTACATATTCCTTGAAAGAAATAAAGCAGCATCTTTCACAGTCTTTTTGCCCATCTGTTTTGAAATTCCCCGTGAAAGCTTCTGATTGTCCTTGAGATGAGTTTATTTTTGATTTCAGCTTACACTGCTACATCACTTACAGGGTGAGATCAGTGACTGCTCCAACTTCATTAGTATCAATATGGCATCTGAGTGGGAGCAGCAAACTTCACAGCAGAGGTAGTGGTGTGTTTAAGCATATGAAGACAGTCGTATTTACCGGTTGGTTTTATGTTTTCATTTTGTAACTAGTTCTTTCTAAAGATTCAGTATGTTCGTCAGAGGAGGGACAAATTATGCCAAAACTGGACACAGCCAACATTGTCTCCAAGAAAATATGTACACATTCTGCATTCCACAGTGCTGGTGTCTGGGGAGGCTGTTAGGATAGAGACCAGGAGAAAGTGGAGAGAGGTGAGGGCCAACAATCCTAGGGTACAGGAGAGGTTAGTCTAACATGTTCCTCTTCTAATGAGATTTGTGTCTTTCATCAGGAAACCAGTGACAGAAAAATGGAGCGTTCTTGTTCTTTGAGTACATCACATTACTCTGCATGGTGATAAAGATGTGGTCACAGTGCCAGTTGCTCCATCTGCAAGTGGATGTTACCCAGTGCTGCCCTAATCCTGTTCTCCCAACAACTTTCATAGGACCTAAAGACAAAATCAGGGGGTTGAACAGAGAGCTCCTGCCACAGTCCCTGCTGCTTCAGCAAGCCCAGCAGTGCTCTGAAGACCCCACTTTTGCACAGACTTACTCAGTAACATCCCAACATACTGCTTGTTTCATGTGTCTATTGAAGTTAGAGCTTGAATGTTTTTCAAGGCTTTTGCAAATAAATCAGATCAGTATCCACCATTTACCATCCTACTGCTGCCTGTCTGAACATAAGGAACACATTGCATTTACCACCACCTTCTGTCATCGCTTATCATGGTGTAGCCCATTATAATCCTCAGACAACCTCCCCTCAGCACTGAGGAGCTGCAGGATTTAGCCCACTTAAAATTAATAATAAAGATAAATCCTACCTGAAGCCTTTCCTATCTTAGTAACTCACATGGGTTTCTTGCTTTGTGATTTGGTTTTATTGGCTTGTACTTAAGGCTCAGATAATTAAGTAGATTTGTATTTGTATTGCCTTAGTTACTCATGCCTGCTGCTTTAAACCTAATAACAAACAATGACATTACTCAAGTACTTATGATATCCATAATCTAAAGCCAGTACAAATGATTGTTTATTTTGACTTGATGGATAAACATTCAGCAGTAAAACCAATGAGGACAGCAAAGAAACCTTTACTCCCACATCCTCTGCCAAACATGAGGACATACAGCATGCCTTAAAGGTGGGTAAATGCAGACATCAATACCAAGTATGGAAAAGCAAGTTAGAAAGTCAAATCCTACTTGTGTAATTTTGGACATGAAGGTATTGGGACACAAGCAAGACGAATTTGAGGGAAGAAATAACATCTTTATTGCACATAAGGATAAACTGGTAGAAAGAAGTAAGTTTTCAGGCTCAAAATGCTTTTGCAGCTTGAATGCTCTAAAGCTTCTCTGTTTTTTCCAAGTATATCATTATATCTCAGGAACAATATTATCTCTCCCAGCAGACTTTATAGTGCTTTAAATGTCAGCTCCTCTTTAAGATCTCTGCTTTGCACCTTCCATCTGTTCCCAGAGCTGGAGCTGCTGTCCATCACTCCTTCTCACCCCTCCCATAGCAACATGGGAAAAGGTACACTTGCAGATAGGCGTTTCCAAATAAATTATGGCTTTTAGATGAGCATTAACCTCCTTTCCATACCTAAAACTAGTGGCAGAGATCACAGAGCATGGGTATTACATGCTTGTCATATGAAATTCTATTAATAGGACCCAGCTCTCAAAGTAAGCACAAGAAAAAGTTACCAGTTGTTTCAGTGCAAGGTGTGTACAGTAAAATCGGTCTAAAATCCTCAAGAAAAATCTTTTACTAGAAAAAAAGAAGAGTTAAGAAGCAAAGAGTTGGTGGGTGCAGCAGTATCAGTTTCAGTTCTTTCCAAAACAAATACCAAAGCAAACAGGAAATACCCTAAACTCATATTTTAGATGCTTGGGTAGCATTTGTTTTTATTAGACGACAAAAAATATCTTTCATGTTCATGCAATGTGTGTTGAGGGACGGTGTGTTTCCCGTTCTGGGGAGGAGAGCCAGGTGAAGGGGGTTTGATTGATTTGCCCGGTCACATCAAGTCTGCAGCAGCACAAAGAAATCAACCTTGGTCTCCCCCCAAGGAGGTGCCCACACTACAGCTGGTCTCTGCCCTTTGGACAGAGCATCCCTATGAAGGGCCACAGCCAAACCAGTTCATGGGTGAAGTCCCACCCTGTTTTCACAGAGGGCAGAAGGGAGGAGAGGCTAATGAGTTTGAGTTTTACACTCAAACGATTTTGCATCATTCGACATGCAATAATGTGTGGGTAAGGCTGCCGTAGGGTGAGGACAGGTTTGATTTCTATCCACTGAAATCCATTTACACACTGCTAAGGTGGTACATGATGGCCTCATCATCAATGGAAATGAGACCCAAGAACTCAGTTGCCATGTTCTGGGCTGGCCTCCATCTCAGCAGCACAGGGGCTGTACCACCATCCAAACTTAAGGGGACAAGGTCACAGACAAATGCAGCAGCGCTGCATTCCCATGAAGGATCCCAGCCTTTCTGCCAGGCACAGATGGAAAGATGCAGTCTCCTGGCCACAGCTGCTACCTGGGGCAGCCCAGTTATTGTCAACCACTCGCGCTGTGTGCTCACATTCCCAATGCCAGCCATGCTTGCAGATTCAGGAGCACCAGCAAGAAACCCACCCACTCCACTGGCTCCTTTCTTCCACATTGAGTCAGTCTGCTATAAACCACTGAAGCCAGCTAGCTCCCCATCAAAGCTCTGCGCTCATGTAGTCAGAAATATTCCTTCCTTCTGTTCCTGCCAGCTTTCAGCAAGGGGGAGTTTTGCTTTGCTCCGTTTTTTCAGCCAGCCACATGCCATACTTCATGACTTCATGTGAGTCTAGAGACTAATCATGCCCAGAACCCAGAACTACACTGCATCCACTGAACCATGGTAAACCTCAGCACTTAGGGTCTGAGGGATGTAATTCCTGGCAGGGATGTCTTAAAATGGTGCTTTCCAGCTCTTGATGGTGGAAAGCTTCCAGAAGCATGTCTGTCCCAGCGTTTGGTCTCCAATGTGTGTACCATCATGCAAGGAGCTGGAGCTCACTGTGTAGTGAACAGCCCCTGCCTTCTGTCCATGGCTTTATGGATGTGCATTTCTTTTCTCTGTATCTCAGAAAATGTGGGCATGACAGAATGGATGGGAATGCGTGGAGGTGCTAATTATGAACCAGTTTTAAACATTTATCGAGTCTGCTGATCATTACCTGACAGCATGGCTGGGATGACTGCAACTACTTCAGTCATTGCTTTAACCAATTGCACTTAAAAGACATTCTGATTTTTTCCATGGGTGACCTGCTTTTTGTTTTCCTTTCTATGTGTTTTTTCCATTTATTCCTTTATGATGCTCCTCTCTGACCAACTGTACTGCAACACCCCAAAGAACACAGGAGCCAACTGTAAGTGTGAGACAGGGCAGACATAGAGGATTATAGTAATCCCAACTGAAGTCATCAAATCTAATTTCCTCCATACTCAGAGAAAAACATTCTGCCGCCTTGAACCATTAAGACTATTTTAACATCTTCTCCTTTTCCCATAAGTATATATTAATGCTTTTACCCTTTTGTTCTGAGTTGCGTGGTCGCTCATTGTTTCTAAGATTGCCCTTCAGTACAAAAATGAAGGATGGCAGTAATTTCCTCAGGAAGCTCATAAAAATACTCTTTTAGTCTATTCTAGAACATAAGAAATAAAGAGCAGATCAGAACATCTCTCACATTTCTGGGAGTCTTTACATGTATTATGGATCTTGAGATGGTTAAATGGCACTCAAGTAAACAGGGAAGCTTCTACCAAAAAAAGTCTTGTTTCAGATAGAAAGTTCTCTTTCATCTCAGCATCAAATTAAGATGTGAGGACTATCAAAGATGTCAGCAGCCCTGTGAAGCTGGTGTTTATGAGGTGACAAGGGAAATGCCTGCCCTGCATGTAGGCTCCCATCCTGCACTGCTGCCCTGACACCCCAGCCCAGACTTCCTCTGGGAACTGCAGCCCCCAGTGACTGCGCTGAGCTCCTGGCCCCTTCCCACCCAGCGTGGGATATTCTTGGCAATAGGGATAAGGGCACTCGTTCCAAATAAGGAGAAATCTAGAAACTGGTTTGTCTCGGCAATCTGAGCCAAGCAAATCTGCCAAAACTGATGGAATGGTCACAGAAGGCAGGAAAAAACACCCACAGAAAACCCAAATGGAGCAAGAATGAACTTGTGACTGTCTGTCTAGCCAGTACCAGCATAATCTCATTAGAGAGCCATGATGAAACACACTGACAGCAACTGTAACAGATCCGATGAAAGACCTTGAGATGTTTATGCTAATACAAGGCTTTGGTTTCACATTCCATACAAGCTTTTCACACAACAACAGTGCCAGGAAACGGGGAAGAAGGATCTTAAATTTTACCATCAAAAAACCCAAACCCGAGCACCAAACCCCAGCCCCTGCTCCCCTGCATGCAGGACAGGTTAAAAAAAAGGGCTTTTTCAGTGGAAACAAATGCTTGAGCTCAGCTGTGGGATGAGCCTGCGTTAAAACTATGCACAGCTTCAGATCACTGTGTTGCCAAAACCTCCATTTAGAGTCTGCAGAAGCAGCGTGGTCCTTGCTCTACACTATGGAGGGACTGCCCTGCTGCCTTCACAGTTACTACACACGTATTCACCAGCAATACACCCGTGTGCAGGCAATGAATAGTTTAGCACTCTCAAAACAAAACAACCCCCCCCCGAAAGCTCTAGTCCTGGTTCTACTCCAACCATGCACTATTTATTCTGTCTGCCCCCATTCTACTTCCTCCACTTTGATTAACTAATGGCCAAGAAAAGCAATTAGCAGCATAAGAAAAATATATTCTTAGTATCTCGGAATGGCTGTGAATGCATTACTTCCTATGGGAACAGAGGAAATATTTCTTCAGTGGCTCAGATGAGAAACAAAAGGGAAAACAGGTAGGGAGAGGTAGGGGAGAAACTATTATTAACTGATTAGATCAGTGTTGAAAGAAAATGAGCCTGCCTGCAAACCTCTACATTATTGATTCTGAAGGGGAAGCTGTAGTATACAGCAGAGATAATGAAACACCTTGATTTGCATTTGAAACTGGCTAGAGCTGCCTGGGCAGGGGGATCCAGTGATCTGCAGCATCAGCCAGTCCTGGTAAAGGAACAAGGGAATAGATCACTGCCAAGTGGCAGCTTATGAAACAGCTATCATGATACTCCTGCTCACCATGAATGCCCCACTGCAGTGCTCTGGACAATCAGTTATAGCAGAAACCTGAGCCAAGAAAGCCAGAATAGTACCAAGGAGGCCCCAAAATGACCTGACCATGTGAGCATCAGTTGTGGGTCAGAGTAGACACTGCCCAGGCTGGTTCTGGTGCTGGCCACTGGTGACAGTGACACTGTACACTCCAATACCCTCCCAGGAAAATGAGGAACATGTGGGAACAAATATTCAGCACTAAACGCTACATTTGCTTTCTTCCTCTAAACCAGTCTGAGAAAGCATGAAACGTAATGCCTAAAAAAGGAGGAAACCCACCCAAACCAGTGGAATTTGGGAACACATAAATCATCTTTTATCAGTGATTTCCCAGGGCACCCATTCAGCAGTGCTCCCCGTGATATCCCCAGAGGCACGGAGCAGCTGCCCGCCCAACCCGTAGCACTGCACTGTGTGAAGCCACGGTGTAATGTAAAACAATACTGTCCTTCAGCTGCTGGCCGGGCAGGGGGGGTGCCAGCGGATGGTGCCCTGCCAGCACCGGGGCAGCCTCGAAGGCATCAGTGAGAAAGGGCTGATGGTTTCTTGGATGTTTCTCTTGTTGACCTGTGCCTCTTTCAGCAGGAAGAGATGTGGTGAAACAGAAACCTCCTGGCAATGGGGCAAAAGCACTACGGGCGCTTGCAGAAGGCAATGGTGGAAGAGGAGAGGCTACAAGTGGAATTCGACAAAGGAAGAGATAATGATTGTTAAAGGTATCAATGGTACCAAACGGTGAAGTTCAGGGGTCTCTAAGGGTGAGGAGGCTGTGAAATGGGGCTGATGGGAGCTTTGCTGTCCTGAGCAGGTAAAAACTACACAGAAAAAGCAGCTCTGCACCACGTGCCAAAGGGCTTGGGCTCTACCCCAGTGAGGAAGAGATTACCCAAACAATGTACCCACAGCAGCGATAGGGACATCCACCTCCTTGTCCTCCAGACTGATCCAACTCACTAAACACACAAACCAACCCCCCAGTTCCCCACGCACTGTGTCTGTGCAGGGTGTGAGGTGGATGGAGGGATGGGGGCAGCCCCACAGTGGCCAGTCTGGCATCCCCAGTTCTGACCTCAAGGTCCTTCCTAACCATGGCCCAACCCTCACCTTCCTCTGACCACTGGATTTACAAGCTGAAAGATACATTTTTGCACAATGGTGTAGGTACCTATGTGGAGTAATTGTATCCTTAAATAGCCTTCAGCACTAGAGATGTGAGTCTTCCAGATGTGATTCAGGCAACATTGCAAACATCTGTCATGTGTCTTTGTTCCTCTCCCCAGGGGAAAATTAAGTTACGATTAAAGCTGTGTCTTCACCTAAACCATTCACTTCAATGGAGCTGCATCCGCAGCTGTTGGGAAACTGCAGAAAATTCTTCCCTGAGACAATTAAGTGTTTTTCTGAGGAAATCATTATTTTCAAGGTCACCGAGGTTGGGATTTTGTTGGTTGGTTGTTCTGGGATGGGGGTTTTGGCAGTTAGGAGAAAATGCCCGATGGACCCCAACAGCTCTACGTTTGTGACAGCTGGGAACACCCTCAGCCTCACTGGTACCATCTCTGGTGTCTGCTATGGGAGATCCTCAGGGGACAGCAAATAGTCAGTAGGATTTATTCCACCCTCTGATGCAGTAGATACCCAACTACAAATACTCTCACAGGGTAAAGCAGAGTTTGTTTTATAACTCTTATCCTGCATACAAGGACATGTAGAGGTTGTAACCACGTGCATCACAATTGCTTTGCACTTGGTTATCTGGCACTGAGGATATCCCTTTCAGGCAGCTGGAAATCCTTTCTGAAAGTGCTGCTGGCAGCAGGGTGTAAGAAGTGAATCCTGCTGCTGCCTTGCTTATTTTTGCCAGTGAAAATTCTGCCTTCTTCTCAGGGCTGGACATGGGTGGCTCTTCCCTGTTCCCTGTTCAGCTGAGCAAAGGTGTGTTCCTTGGCAATTTCAACTGCACTGTTAACAGGGGCCTTCTTGGCATCTGATGTCATTGAAGTCTTTATATGAATGCGTGCTTACAAACAATACAGTGAGCCCTGGGACCCCACTATGATGTGCTTGAGGGTTATGAAGCTGTTGTTTAAATATCTTTGTATGAACCCTTTCTTCACCTTGTTGTGGGGATGGACTCAAAAGTGGCTCTCCCTTGGGTCCGAAGAGGTAGGTGGGTGAGATCTCTGCATTTGCAGAAGAGTTTCCATATGGAGCTGATCCCTTATATGTACTATTTTCTCGTGACAAGGTGTTGCTGTGACCTTGTGTAGGACTTGCTCCCAAAGAAACTGAGGTGTCATCTGAGTTATTGAAACAAGTGTCTGTCACATTCCTGATGCTGCTTTTTCATATGGGTGGAAAGAGAAGAATCTGCGTAGTAAACAGATCTAGGATTTTGTTATATTGCTAGAGCCTGAAGTGACAGGTCTGAACACCCATATATTCAGCTGTAGCCAAGTATTCCTAAAATGGAGTATTCAGGAGCTTGAGAATGAGTAATTGGATAAGTTTAGCTGTGTTAACGTGAGCCTTGTGATGCTTCATCCCATCCCTCTTCGTGCAATGCTTTTTAGCCATTTTTAACAAGAGCATAAGTACTGTTATCCAGCTACTACAGGAACAGTCCAGTGTCACAAACTTAAGAGATAGTGACGTTATCAGACGCTGGTTTCCATTTAATGTCTTGGACTGGGTCATGTTCAGAAGAACAAATTCTATGTGACTGAGATACCTCGTCTCAATGTTCCATCTCCATGATGCTTCACAATGATGTGTAACACCAATGCCTTATTGTGTAGAGCCTCCTGTCATTTAATCTAATGAGATCCAGTTTCTGTCTCACTAGGAACCTGATTGTTGCTTTACCCTTTGTCCTGGCAGTGAAGTCTATACAGGAAGGCACAGGCTGCCTTTGGTCCCTGTCTGTGTACAGGTATAATAAACGTGTGTGTGTATCCACTGCACGTGGCTAACAGAGTCTGAGCACTGCATCTAGTGCAGTCTAGCCATTTGATTATTTATATTTACCTATCACTAGCAATAATTCTTTATGTTGCATCTGTATAATTTATTTGCAAAGTCCAAGCTCTGTTTGCCTGCTTAAAGCGCTCACTTCTGTGCAGCAGCTTAAAATGGGTGCAATGGAATTGCATAGTGTCTTGATTCCTGAATTTTCCTGTCTCTTTTTGCAGAAGCCAACATCTGTATACTTTTCTCTGGCCTCCTAAAATGCAAGCAAATGGGAACATATGGCAATCATTGAAATATTTTAAGGTTTAATGGAAATGTAGGACTTAAGAAATGTCCCGGTTAATAATATCAGGAGCTAAAACCTCTTTTTTACTGTCAAATGGGCATGATTTTCTCTTATGATCGTGGTGATATGATAGAATTAATGGGGTATTTTTATGAATATGTGCCCTTGTGTGAGCAAACTTAACTCTGCACTTAAATGCTTGTGTGTGTCGCAGTTCTGAAACAATCACAGATAGTTTCATTAGCCTGCCCACTGTCACTCAGGATGAGCATCATGACCTAAGCACCTGCACAAAGAATGGGGATTTGCCTGAGGACAGTAAGATTCTGCAGAAGTGGATATGCCCGGTGCTTATGTTTTCCAGAAGATACGTTACCACAAAAAGATGTTTTGGAAACTATGTCAGCCAAACTGC
>JAVHNF010037020.1:0-16710 GCA_034783455.1 Micropsitta finschii
TTTGGGATCAGAGAAGCATACTACTCACCTTGAAGTGCCACTGGAATAGCCTCAATTTGGATCTTAGTTGGCATCTTTCATCCTAACTGGTCACAAGCTTCTCAGGCAGCCATCTTTGCTGCTACTTACTGACTTCTGTGTACGTGCACTAGTACCCTCTACTGGTCATAACCGTGCTCCGGTGTTCAAATAGCCTGAGGAGGCAGAATCAAACTGTTAATAGACATCTGAATGATGAATACTTCTTCTCTTTTTAACTTCTCTTCTATTTCTATCAGGTCATGATCTCTATTCCAGTTATATGCATGACATTACTTGGTAATGTGAGGTGGTTTCTATCTGTCCTACAGTTCATTAAAACTGTACGTAAAAGCATGAATAGTGAAATAAACAATAACCAGCACTGCTGGAAAAGACATAAAGTACTGCACAGCTAATCACAGGGAAAATATGGCTTATATAACAGCTCTTTGTTCTCTACATTCTTGCTGTCATCTGTTGTGCTGTTTTCAAGAACGTCAGATGTGAATTGATTGGCAACATTTTTCCTTGAGGGAAGTGAAGCTATATTTAATTTAATGGCTATGGTTCTTAAAATTCCCTAGCGCATTAATGGTGCCCTAGCAATAGTAAACTCAATCTGAGTTTAATTTCAGTTGAAGAATAAAGTAATCATAACAAAAACAACCCAAACCAAAAATATGGCTAAAGGGAGCACCATAAACAAGAAAGCACTGAATTTCTCGAAAGGCAGACAGAGCAATAGGCTATATAAGGAATCTGGTTTGCCACTTGTATCAGTTTGGCAAATTTATAACAAATCATGTAACTACTGGATAATACCAAAAAACCCCTCTCACTCAATCCATTAAATGGCAATTTTGATCTTAACACTCCTATGTATATATTCTCCAAAGGTTTCTAGTTAGAGGGATAGAACTAAGTTTTAATGATTTCTTAATGTTAACCAGTAAAGCTATTTCAAACTACACTTCCCAGAGAATGGAAAAAGGAGAGATTACTGTTATCCTGAGACTTCTGAAATGTCCATGCTAATATTTCCATTCTGACTATTGAATGAGATGCTGCACTTCAGTGATATTTAATACAGTGTGATACTGTGCACAGATCCCACAGTTCCCCATGGCTGAGACCCTCTAAAAATAATACTTTCTGCTTTAGCAATGGAACAAAGACATGAACTTTCAAAAGGCTGACACTGCTCTTCAGTGCCAATGCCAGAATATTCTTAGAGTTCATAACTAGAGCTGTGTCACCTGACACTGATGCTACTAGGTTCAGCTGAGCCTAGAAAACCTTAAACACTAAAAAAATGCTGTAAGTAGGAGAGCAAGACTGGGATGTTGTTTTGCCTGGGTTCTTTTTGCTGTTGTTGTTGTTTTGAGGGACGGAATAGCTTATTTGTTTGGTGTTTATAGACTGTTACTTTGCGTGAAAGAATAAATCTACCAACTTTTCTGGTTTGGATTATTTTTATTGAGCAAATTTTCTCTAAAATGCCAAAGTCCTTAAAGAGGTTTTCTCTATTATGCCTAAGTTTGGTTGCCATGGACTTTCTCTTCCTTTGTTTTCATACTTGGCTTTGTCACAAAGGATCACAAATTTTATGCACCAAGGAACCCTTTGAACAGTAACAATGAATTAAGAGACCAGACGACTTATTCTGAATGCTTTCTTTTTCAATTGTAAAATGAGAAGAATGATCTTTCCAAAAGAAAACAAAAATAGACTTTCTTTTTATTCTTGAAAAATGATAAATGGCTTCTATTATCTTTTCTTATCCAGCTAAATGGAAATGATCGTAACTGATTTCCTCAACCTAGTTCTCTAAGAAAGATCTATATAATCCCCATCTGCATGTCCATCTGACTTTGGCTTGTCTTTCCGCTTTCTTCCCTTCTTACCTTCTCCAGTAACCTATGAAATTCTTAAGCTATTTAAAAAATACCTTAGAGACAGGTAAAGAATCCAAAAATAAAGAATTTAAAGTTCTTGTATTTGCCATGAAAATAATGGTAGGAAGTTAGAGATCCCCATCTATGTTCCCAGCTAAGGGAAAAGGGGAGATGCAACAAAGAGGTAGTGGCTGCTAGGCCAGTCATGAATGTGTGTCAAAGAACTTGGCACTCTTCCTCTTGCTCAGCTAGAAAGCAGAAAATTGTTCTTAGGGGTTATGGTACAACGCTGAAAGTATTGTGGGGGTGGCTGCTAGGAACACATGAGGAAGTGAGACTTTGTGTTGCAAGCTCTAGGAGAAGAGAAGGGCTAGTAAGAGGTCCCTCAGGGAATGGGGTTTCCTTAGTTCTGCTTCTCAAGCAGTTGTTGGAGAATAGTTTTTCCCGTTTGTTGTTTTGTGGTTTATTGGGGGGTTTATAATTAGACTGGCTTGATCACATTTACTTTTAAGAATGGTTTAAAGATTGGGAACAATACTTTTTCTGGTTTATTTCCAGCGTTGTGTGATTGGATTCCACCTTACCAGCTGATAGGCTATGGTATAAGGGACAAACATTTCATGTAAGATGAAGAAACACCCTTTTCCTACTGTATAAAGATGAGCAGATAAAAAAATATATCAGTAGCTTATCTTTTTCAGTGATCATAAATGTTGATTAATTCATACAATTCTACATTCAGTTCTGTGAAGCAAAGTGGATACTGTGCGCAATCATCAGAGCCTAGGTATAAGGCTGCTCAAGTTCTAACAGCCAAATCATCTAACTTCATTCTTTACTTCTAGAATAGAAGGGAAACTCTTCTAAAAATAAAGAACAGAGAAAATAAAGCTAGAAAAGACCTTTAGAGAGAATTTCATTCATTCCGCAACCCAAATCTAAGCAAAATACACTTAAATCTTACAAAAAAAAAAAAAAATTGTTGAATTAGATTCAAAAGCTTTTGGTAATAGATACTCCATTCCACATCCTGAAGCAATCTATCTTACTGTATATGTTACTTTTTTCAGGGGAGAAGAACTGAATCTTCTTCATTGACTTCATATGTTTTAAAAATATAAATTTCTGCATTTTGAGTCTTTGCTTAACTCTCGTGAGATATTCAGCACCTTCAGTGCTTCTACTATAACAAAATAAAAACAAAATCAAGACAGGCAGGTGAAAAAAAATAAAATAATTCTGATAAAAGCACAAAATTACAGTTAAAAGGGAAGATGATAAGGACAGAAGTCATATTACCATCTGATGTAAATAACTTCCAGGAATATATTTGTCAAGTGCTTCAAATTCTAATCAGTGCTGCCATTGTGAGCATGTTTTGCACCTAAATTGTGTGTCTCCAACTGCCTGTGTATTTCACAAATGCATAAAAAATTTATAATCTTAATTAGATCAAGAGTGCAAAATGAAAATCAAGTTGTAACTATGAATGCCAAGAAACAACTTGAGATACAGATCATGATGTTATGATTCATTTGACAGGTTATCTAACTTAAGTAAATATTGCTATGTTGTGAAAGTCATTTTAAAGAAAATGCAGAGTTGTTAGTTACAGTTGCCCTAGGGAAAATATATATGAATGATATTCTCTTCAGACTCCTACTCACTCTGCCTTTTGTGAAAATATTTACATTGCCTGTTTTGCAGTCTTGGTTCACATGATGCATTTTCACTGCATTTTGTTGAAAATCACATATTTTCCACAATATGTGAAACATATACACTTTCATATACAAACATATAAATACATACATACGTATAAGTAGATGTATATTTACAGAGAGAGAGAAGGAAAGGAAAAGGTTTCAGGTGCTGCTCTGAATCAATGCAAGCAGACATAGAGCAGTTAAGATTTTAACGCTTAGAGTACTACAGTTTTGCAATGGAGGTTTCTTTGCTAGAGGCTGCTAATTCTACAATCTGTACCACATTAGAAACCACTGTTTAGAAAAAGACAAAACAAAAAAACATACAAAGTGCTGAGACACTGCTGGTTTTAGCAGTTAAATATCAGAAACTACGGAAACTGTCTTCATGTCTAAAGAATGTAACCGACCTGTGACACACAATGTGAGTGTTCTGAGAGACAAAGAATTCATTTTTTGTTAATATTAATTTTTTGCTAATATTAATTTTTTGCCTTTAACCTGTCCCTTTTCAATCTCTAACTGAAAATGATAATTTTCTTTATAAATTTTTGACTGAGTTGTCCAGCCCATTTCAGCAGCTGTATTAGAAACAAAGAACCTTTCAACCTGGTAGCTGTAATATGTTAAATGAAAAGCATGTAACACAAATAAATCTAATAGCATTTTTATTAGGCTTATTTGTTCTGTGCCAGTTCTGGCTAATCCAAAATGAGCTTTAGTGAGTTATGAAAAGATGGAAAAGTTTGTGTCATGGTTTCCATTTCCACAGAGCTTATTATCAGGAATTTATAGCAAATTTATAATAAGGTTATAATTCTGTTTAGAGATTGCACTGCAATTATTTGTTTTCCTAAATATAATAATCTTCAGGCCAAGTGATAAGATTAAGATACTGTAAATAAAGTACTCAAAATTTCTGAGTTAGTATGCATCTGGATTATTTTAAATGTCACAAAATCTTCCATAAGTCATAAACATTAACTTTGTTTAATTAAGTAACAATATTTGCATAATCAGCATGCCAAAGTATCTCTCAAAGTATGTTCTATTGTGTGGGGCCTAGGGTCCCTTTCCTTCTATCTAGGTCAAAAAGCTGTAGACCACATCAGCAACATGTCCTTTTGCTTGATGAAAACTGTCCTGAAGGGAATTAAGGTCACAGCTTAAAAGAAGCATAAGTAAAAAATGAAAAGCAAAAAGGAAAACAGCACTTATAGGCCTGCCTCTTTATACCCATAAAATAGATCAAAGTTAATATGAGTGTCCCTCTCCAACAAAGTAATCCTGTTTGAGATCCCTACAGGATAAATGCAAATTATGTTGTGAAGGCCACAATCTTGCCTCCCTGAGGAACACGTGCCCAGGCTGCCCAGTCTTTAACGTGGCTATATAAATTTCGAAAGTAACTGTGTTAGCATAGTGCCGGGCATGAGCTAACATGTACACTGGCTTTTAAAATCAGGTTCACAGCTGGCTGTCCTAAAGCACGGGCGAAACAGAGGCATAACTGCCTCCAGCTGCTCAGGTACATAACCTATATGTGAATAAATACATTCCAGTGAGAAGGAAAGAAAAAGGAGGAGAACACACTCTTTGCAGCAAAATGTGGCTGTAACCAATTTGATTTGATTGGCAGACCCTCATTTCTAAATAGCTACTTAGCCAGGTCATCAGTCTGGCCAATAAAAATTCACACATCGGGCTAAGACCAGAAGCCTCAAGGGACCCAGCGTTTCCATAGACCCAAGCCCCAAAGAGGTGATGCCACCAAAATCTGCTTCTCATTAAAACCACACAATATTTCATGTTACCTCTTTCTACCATTCTTAGTCAAATAGATTAATATATTTAAAACATCCCCATCTTTCCTGTCTTCCAAAAATCTATATGCTGGATAGGTAAGTTTTAATGTTTGATCTAGGTGCACCCATTCTGGACTTTCATCTCAGTCTCACTCTTCTAGGAAGGCATTTGTCAGAAAAATCACTGTGTGCTTAATATAACTAAGAATAGAAAAATCTGTTTCTTTCTGGCTTTTATTTTATTTTCACATTTTGCTTTTGACAGCATTTAGCTTTGCAGATACACTGCTTTGTGATGCTCCTTGCTCCAAAATAGCAGCTAGAAAAAGCATGCCACTGACAGCACTGGCTAAACTGAAAAGTAAAGGAAACTTTGAAGTCTACACAGGAGGAAGAGTGGTGTAGGACACGGTAGGACAGGACTGGGCAGGGTAGGGAAGGTAAGGCAAGGCAAAGCAAAACAAGGCAGGGCAAGGCTAGACAAGACATACTTTGCTCTTTAATGTCAGCTGTATTAGATATCTATTTCAAACATTATCAGGGTATACCTTCTACCTTCTATCTACTGTAAAACCTAAATTGCTCGTTAATTTCCTTCATGTGATTTACAGTTTTGTGGAAAAAATAAAATAATTGCCAATCATGCTTATGAATCTGACTTACTTAAGTGGCTGATAATTGTGCCACTAACCTGAGTGGATAGAAGGCCAGGTCTTTATTCACATGTGTTTTCTTATGTACTTACAGCATTTGAAGTATGTATGCCTGTAATACAATCTATAAATTTGTTCTGAGGGCATTGTGGGATGTTGTCACACTATTTCTTATAAATGGGTGCAAAAGTTATATGGCAAGAGTGACAACATCAGGAAACAGTAGTAATATGTGCCTAATAAAATCCGGACTGTATTCTACTTTTATATATATTTCTACTGCATTCTGCCTTTTCTTTGTGAGACTAGTCTTCCTTCCCAAGAAAACAAAAAAAAAACCAAACAACCAGAAAATGGTCTAACCACAGTGCAGTCCTCAAGGAAGTTATAACACATGGAGTTCATATATCTTGGAAGAAAGCAATGTGCAACTCCACAACCTTTTGTATTCCATCTAGATAATTTAACTCTTCATCTGATGAGCAAGGAATGACACCATAAATCACTAAGATGGTTGTTTGCTTTATAAGTATTTAATTTCTGTTATATTACCTTTAGATACCATGGTCAAAAGAATATTTTATTGAAATGGATTTTAAGCCATTATTCCAATGTAGTATTACATCACATTCCTCTGTCTCATTCTGTGGATTGTTTTTTCTTTATCTTCCATGCAGTTCTGTGACATTTTTAAGGACAGTCTTGATCTAAAACAGGGCACACAGATGTGAGAAGTGGCTCATTTGTTTAAATCAAAATGGAGTATCTTATTTTGCATATAATGTAGATTCTTGCCACAGCTAGTATCCAATTGCAATGCAACTCCAAAGCTTGATCTATATGGCTAGATGAAAAGAAGTTTTAAGATCAAGGATAACTATGTTAAGACCATCCATTTCCAAACACATGTTTAGTTGATGCTCCACTACACATGGGGTTCAGAGCACCCATATTGTGCACAGGAAAATATGACCCTTGCAAATCTGTTAGCGTAATGCACCATTGTATGGCCAATATTCCCAGATCCACTGTACTCACAGCACAGTAGCAAGAGTTTGATTTACCTCCTAAGGTGCTGAGTATGCATATGCCACAGCAGAGGCTATCCCCACCTCTGGTCAGCACTGCACTGGAGAGCAATCTAAGCTGAGGAATGAACATGTGCTTGCATGTAAATATCACAAGGAAGATGAGTCTAGATTGGAAAAGAAACGAACATGTGTTACAGCATTGTCCAAATGCTGGTAGGAGTGGAAGAATACGAAATTCCAGTGTCATATCATCCAACAGGAAACCATGAGAAAGTAACCACTTGATATATGTCAAAAGCTGATTCAGTTCTTCCACAGGTTTCAGCAATGTTCAGTAAATACACAGTGATAGCCTTAAACATCACAATTCATAAAACTCAGCTTGTACTTGGTTTACACTAAATTTATGGACTATTCATCTTTCCTATGCTGCTATTCCCTTGACAAAAAGCATTAAATGTTAAAAAATCACTGCTGCACTTCTGTCATCTGTGTTTTTCCTGTGTATGTGTTTGAAAGCATCTTCCTCCCTACACTTCCCCATTGTCATATTTCCTCAGATAACATACAGTTCCTAAAAACATGAATCTATACCTAACTAGAGAGAAAAAGGTAAAAGGGGAAGGCTGGACAGGATCCATCTGATCACTCACATTATACAGATCTGTATTAAATGCTGAATTTAATCACTGAATACATTACACATGTGAGAACACTGCATCATTAAGCAATAAAATAGATCCAGAGGGAGAAGATCATTGAACAGATATATCACAAACATGGGTCTGTTGACAAGCTTAATCTTGCCAATTAGACCTAAACCATGCTCCTTTTTGAAAGAAGAAAACATGACAAAAAAGAAGGTGGCAATTATTCTGTCATACTAGCCACAAATCCTTACTGAAGACGGGGTGATTCTTAGAGTACTGAAGTTATAATGTTTGGGTTGTTTTTCTTTTTTCAATTTTAATGGGGACAAGATTTCACCAGCAAATGTTCAGAAAGCTGTGACAGTTTTTTTTTTTTTAAAATCAAGAACTCAAGCTTCTTACATTCTGAGCAACAGACGAGCAAGCCGTGATGCTAATCAGATTTGTCTTTCTAAGATGCAGTGTTTGTTTGAATTTGCAGTGGAGACTGTTTAATTTAAAAGATTTTTATAATGTTCTTAATTAATTGGGTTATGGTTTTGATTTTCTTCTATTTTTTCCTCCCTCAGAACTTTTAGCTACAGTAGTAACGGGTGCAAACATCTCCCTCACAGGATGAGGAACTGGAAATAGGGAATGAGTGATCTTTTCCATATCTCAAAAATGTTTGATGACATAATATGTCATGACAATAAATATTATACAGCCTGTCTTTTCAGTTCTGTTTTATAATTCACTAAACAACATTAAACTCGTTCTTCTAAACTGAAAGTTTTAGTCTTATTTCAGAATTAAGAGTCATTCAACAGGGACCCTACGGAGCAGTTTAAACTTGCACTTCCACAACCTGAAAACACTGGTATTATAACAATAAAACCATATCTGTGGAATGAAAAAACAGTACTCGATGTAGCAGGGAAGAAGACTTCAAAGTCCAAGAAAAATATTGAGGGATTTTTAATAATCTTTTTAGTCCTGGGGAGTCTTGCCCTAGAATCAAAAAACCTGACACATTATCAAGTGAGCTGCAAGAAGCCAAGGTTGGGGAGATCTCTCAAGGCTTCCATCTCTTTGGCTCAGAAATATCCCTCCAGGTGGTCTGATGATGATCCTGTAGCTTGAAGAGGAGGCTCTGCTAAGGAGCCAAGGAGGGAGATTTTTATCCATCAACATCAGACTTGTCTATATTCCTGCAAACAGTTTCAGAAAATCAATGTTTTCCAGTGAAGCAATGTTCCATTAAAAAAAAAAATAAAATTGCAGTCTGTCTGAGTGCTGCCTTCATGTTACAATATAAAAGCATATGGATACTCAGTATCTGCCTCTGTACACCTTTTTCTCCTGCCTTCCTATGCTCTTCTTCCAATTTGCTGAGTTTAGAATCATAAAGAAATATACTCAGTTTTTATACTCTGTTTATCCTGTGTTTGACTCTTCATTCTCTCTCTTGCCAACCTCTTTAATCTAGAGTTTTGCCTGAAAAAAATCCAAATACTTGGAATTTTGGTCATGTTCTAGTAAAGTTTCCAGTTTCAATATCCATAGTACAGTACCTTCTCACAGTATTTCCTTTACGTTCATGGTAATGTATGAAAATACCTGCTGTATTAAGTAGACTTGCAAGATAGTCTAATGGATGTTCAGCTAAGCTAGCATTCAGGAGATCACATTCATTTCTCTATACTGCCACTGGCTGACATGTACCTTAGACATTGAACATCTGTAAAACGGAAATATCAGAAACTTTATAAAGAGCCTTCATATTTATGGATGAGAAGCAGTATATAATCCATACTTATGGAGGAAAAGTAACAGATTTAAAATGTTATTATTTCATTTTTCCATAATAATTATGTTGTTGGTTTGCATCCTGTGCTTCATGAAACTACGGAGATGTCTAAATTTCTGCTATGAAAGCTATTTACAAAGAGCAAATCTATTGCTGGTTGGCCAATATTGTTTTCTAGCTCTCAAAATGTCCATGAGAAAATTGTCACGAATTTTCATCAGAAAATTTCCTTCAGAAAAGGAAAATGTTTAAAAACTCTGAACAGAAGGAATAATAATGTGTTAAATAATTCACAGACAGCTTTATTCAGACAGCCTCAGTTAGTTTACCAGCTTAGAGAAAATGGTTGAATACCTACATCTTAGAAATTGCATTTTCGTTATGATCAAAGACAACCATGAACTTAAAAAAACAGTTATGAAAGAAAACCCAGACTTTCAAACATCAACGGTGTAAAGCGCCAGATCTAGAACGCTGTGTATCTGGTTTTCAAAAATGCTAAATACCAAAAATTTCCATAGTTCAAAGTGGAAACGAACCTTAGAAAACTGGGTTTAACATTTATCTGAACGCCTATATGTGTCTTAAAAGCTTTGGATAAATTATTTTCCCTTGTGGAGACACCATAGCACACATAACTTGTCATATATTTTAATTTGCCAGAGACCATTTGGTCCCTGAGATGCATCATTGTACTTCTTTCAGTCACACAAATTGGACAGCACTAACACTAGCCATCCCTGATAGAAGCAAGAAGCTTTGATATCAGGTCAAAGTCCATTAACTCTTTATCAGTTCTTCCTTAAAGAAGACATTCATTAAAAAGAAGCAGTTCTTATGAAAAAAATTAAATTCTATGAGCCTGTTTGG
Source organism: Micropsitta finschii (assembly GCA_034783455.1). Taxonomy (NCBI): domain Eukaryota; kingdom Metazoa; phylum Chordata; class Aves; order Psittaciformes; family Psittacidae; genus Micropsitta; species Micropsitta finschii. The sequence continues at coordinate 10,421 of JAVHNF010037020.1, forward strand.
CAATGGGTGCTCTTTATAACTGACTTCTATCCTTAATACCCACAATGTGTGAAGCCATCTTTCTTCACAGCTAAAACTCATCAAGCCCACAGGCAAACCATTGTGTTAATTCCTGCCTGTTACAGATGATCATGTCAACTAGAAACAATCAAGGCAAAAGTCAACAGGGCAACAAATGCTGTTGTAGTGAGGTGGGGGTTGACCTCTTCTCACAAGTAACAAGTGATAGGACAAAAGGTAACGAACAGCCTCAAGCTGCACCAGGGAAGGCTTAGATTGTATACTAGGAAAAAATTATTCACTGAGAGAGTGGTCAGGCATTGGAACATGCTGCCCATAGTAGTGGTGGAATGACCATCCCTAGAAATGCTTAGAAACTGTGTAGATGAGTCCTTTAGTAACATGGTTTAGTGGCGGACTTGGCAGCCTTTACCACCATAAAGAGGACTAATTCTGATTAAACAGACCTATCTTCATTGCGTGTAGGGCTAATTCTGTACCCTTATCAAAGAGCCAGTGCAATGCCCCTGGGTTGCTTAGGCTTTAAGATCTTGGATGGAGTTTTTGACAAAATTTTCACATTCCCTAGTTGAATGAGGGGAAGTTGTTCTCCCATGCAGTCTTCAAACAAGCTGACACAAGAGAAGCCTGCTGGGGTTGGCTTAGTTTATATGTAGTGAGCCCGAAAAGATAAAAGCCAATATTCCACCCTATAGCTGGAATCAGCAGCTTATCTCATTAACTGTTTGTAGCATAGCTAGTATGTTTAAGGAAGCTGAGTACTCTTCCCTTCAGGGGAAAAAATGTTTCCTGAAGCTTTGTGTGGCTGCAATTTACACTTAGTGCCAGCCCCTTATGAGGTAAGTACTTTTACTTTATAGAAAAAGACTCAAGTGACCACTTAGAGTTTTTATGTCATCTTTACCTAAAGATGATGCCATTCCACATCACAGTGTGATGGTTTCCATTTGCTAGTCAAAGGTATTTTAAAACTCTAAAGTATCCAAAAGCATGGATAAAACTATCAGGAAAAAACTGCAAGTTCAAAAAGCCGCACTGAAATCAAACTAGTAATAAATGCTCCTTGACTGATATTTTAGATGCCAAATTGTATTCTGGAAGCATTTTTTATACCAGATTTTGAACTCTGAAATAGGGCTTTATAACGGAAACAATTACAAAAGCAAGGCCAAATCCCTGCACCTGGATTCAATGGGAGCACTGTAAGGCCTGGATGTTCTACATGCAAGTCTGTACAAATAAATGTTATAAAACTCTGTAGGGTATACAGTGGAGGTATACAGTCTTTTCTTAAAGAATAGAAAAGAAAGAGATAGTAATAAGCAAGAAATATTTTAAAATGCTATCTGCCTTTTCTGTAGAAAAAGAGGTATCTTATTTTTCACAATATATTTCTTAAATATTACTCCACATCTGTGCTGATAGATTTAAACCTATGCCTAAATATGCCCTCTAAATTTAATTTGGGCTACCCTGTAGGAAAAAGCCTGGACTTTTTCTGTGTCTGCTTATTAGAGCAGCTGCATACTTCATATGCTTCTCTTGTACCAGCAAGAAGACAAACCAAACATGGGGACTTTCCTAGGACCATTAGGTTGTATACTGCATAGGATTGATATGGCATGTGATCTGTATGCTGCTTGAATTCAGACTGTTCTTATAACAGCATCTTACAACTCAAGTAGTGGATAAGTAAAGTGAAGTCAGGTAGCAAAGTGGCCACTCTACTTCTTGTCCCATGCTCATAGAAAGAATTTGCTTGCGGCCTGGTAGTACTAAATATATGCTTGTGACGTGTGCTCTAAAGATATGCAAGTCACATATTATATAGAAACTCTGATTTCTAAAGTTCTGGTCCACTGGATTTCTTTCAACCATTCATATCATGAAGATTTGTCTAATGCTTCATTATTACAAACATCATAAAACTGAATAAGATACACTAAAACATAATCTAAACCTGCACTTTTCTGCCATGACATGCTGAGCATTAGGAAAACATCTTTTCTCTTTGTTCATATGCTGCTATGCTACTTACACAGCCCACATGTAAAACAATTACAACTGTTCATTCTGTAAGGCTATACATCAATACATAAAAAAAAGCTGTTGATTGCTAAAACCATGTAACCTTAAAACTAAACACTGACTTGCTATCTTCAATTCAGTTCTTATGGAGGTTATAAAGATGTCTATGGCCTATAGGGATCTTTAGAGATGGAGCAAGACATACCTCATAACTCTCAAAGAGTCACTTCTCCAGGGTTTGCAATCACTAGAATGTCATTAATAACCTGGCGCCAACTGTTCAAACCTTATTGCAGTATGGTAGCTCTTCAGTGCTGCAATACATTCAGCTGCAATGCATCTGGGTATCTAGGATTTCAGGCTTCCCTTCAGGCATGTAAACTTCAGTGACTCTGAAGTGTTTTTCTGTTAGCCTTTGATGCAGAAATACCTGTGTGAGAATACCAAGAGTGGTACCAGAGGCACTTGTTTAAATTGAGGGAGCCTGCAAAAAAGGGGATGGATAAAAGTTGGGAGCTGGAAAATGGTTTCTAACTAACTCAACATACTGAAATGGCTGTCCAATGGAATCAAGATGGGAAAGATCTCTGATTAGTTTTGGAAAGAACCATGTTAAATTTCTGAAAAAGGTTGAACATCAGGATAGCTTGTGTTAATAGGATGCTAAGGTCATTGGCCTAAGAATCATATGTGCTTGCTAGTGAGGTAACAAGAAGTGACCGCAGATTGCAACATGTTTTAAGCAGACATTAAGACTGTCATCAAGACTTGGATCTTAAAGGGAAGCTCACTGTTAAAAGATGAGTATTTGGTCTACATTTCATTGGCAGAAGGAACTTGCAGAGCTGAGCAATGGATTGGCAGAGACAGGACAGAAATTGGTCTTCAATTTGAAATGTTGTTCTTCAGTATAAAATAAACAATAGTGGCTGAGAAAGTTAAAAATGAGGAAGTGGTGGAAATTTCATAATTTGCAACGCCAAATAATATAGTGCAAACCACAGCCAGATTTACTGTACACTGCTACAGCTCTTTCTTGCATTCTTTTTTTTTTTTTTCAATACCTTAATAAACTTAAATTCTTGGCTTAAAAGGAAAACCAAATTAACTGACTTTCTCATCACCTCTTTGACTTCAGATTTTATTTTGAAAAGACAGTAATGCTTTTCTTCCCTCGGTTTATTCTTTAGCTCACAACATAAGGATGCAAATGTGTCTCTGCTACATTTCATTTCATAGACGTGAAAGGAGCATAGAAAACACCCAACAACTGTTTCCATGTTATTACTCCCCGGTTATTAGCAGTCTGATAGAAGTATCCTATGCAGTTGAAAAAAAAACCAACTTCCTCTTCACACCTTTTCACTGGGAAAATAGAAATAAAATGAGAGGAAAAGGAGATAACAGCATACAGACAGAGGAAACTAAACCTACGTCTTCTAGAAGCATCTCTCATTATAAATTGCAACAGATTCCTTCATTCATCCCATTCATCACAGTTCATCTTTAAATACCTTCCCTTGTTAGTACTTTCAGGTACCACATAATTTACTGCCCTTTTGCTTTGTTATTTAGAGCACAAAGGTAAAGCAGACTGTCTCTCAGAGAAACAAGAAGAATGAACGTGCCTCCCAGATTTTCATCCAGATCACCCCTTAGATAAACCAGGTACAAATCAGCTGCACTAGTTTGGAGGAAACCAAAAAGCTTTGTGTAGCTGCAACAGTGTAGATAACACTTGTCTGTCCTGTGCTCAAAGGTCTCCGGATGCAAGTCAGTCTGGAGATATGTGATGGGCAGAAGTGTTAGTGCAGCCCTGTGCTCAAGCAAACAAACTCTGCAAAAAGGCAGACATAGGATCAAGCAAACACAGCTACAGAATCCCTGTCTGGAGCTGGCTTGCAACCACAGCCAGTGGGCTCCAGCCACCCACCAGACATACCCAAAGGCACTGGAAGCAAGGACAGTCGTGTGACATCTTTGTTTGCACTGGCACAAGAATAGTCCTGTTTTGTTGATGACAGCTGAGGGCCCATCAACTCCAACGGGCTCGTAACACGATCTATTACTATCTCCCTGCCTCCCCTCTTTGCCTGTGTTTTCTTGATACCTCAGTGAGTCTTGGCCTACCATTGCTTTCCTTCCCACACTGCTGACCTTCATTTTTCTTCATTTCTTGTTAATCAGCATTTACTCTAATCATCTTGTGATATAACTTGTCAGGCATTACAGTACAAACATGTGAAACGTCAAAAGCAAATAAGGGAAACTGGCACTGGAGTCAGCATGCTCTCCCAATACAAATATTCAGCGCCTGAGGACAAGTAGAGAACAAGTCACGACAGTGCGTGGGTATTATTACTCTAACTTAACAGTTTGTTCTTCTGCATCATATAATTGAATGTAGTCCATCAACATTTTTATAACTCTTCATTTTTCTGCTGGAAGTTAAACAAGGTCCTAATTCATCTGAAGAAATTTATTGCCAATTCTCTGCCAAGTGGTAAAAGCAAGAGTTAATTTATTACCAGCTCCAACAGAAAGCATTTAAAACCTGGTGATTTTTCACGTCTACCACCAACTGGATTTCAATCTTCTGGGCTGCATCCTTCTGCTCCTTAGGAGACAGCTGGGAAAGCCAGCCTGTTCACCAGTGGGACTGTGATGGCCTATTCCTCTCTTCGTTGACCCATAGCAAACAAAAGAATTTGGCCTCAGCATAAAAAAGTCTGCCCTGTTTAATAAACAGAAGTTCAGTGCTCTCCCTCTTTCCGCCATGAAAATGCTTGACAAGGGGAGACAAGAGAGAAACATAGCTTATTGCTGTGAGAAGGACAGCTTTGGATGGAGCTAACAGGTAAGAAAGGAAGGCTGAAAACACAAAGCTGCATGCAGCTATTATTTAAGCAAGGACCATGGGATAGAGCAGTACACTTTGATATATCAGGAAGCAGAAGCCCGGGCAAGAGGAACAGTAGCTGAAAAAACAACTCCAAACAGGATGGCAAAGAGGAGATAAGTTGTCTGAAGGAGGTTATAGAGAATAGTATTTGCTGAGGGCAGTGATACACTGGAATTGAACCTGCAAGGAGAATGCAGAAACAGACCCTGTCCTGGGCGACAGAGAATAAAGATCAGTCAGTGAACCATGAAGTAATGTGGGAAAAGAGACACAAAACTTCCTATGTAAGCAAACCTACATGGATGTATGAACACCATCTCCCCTCTTCGGCACTCTCAACCACATTTTATATAGCATAAATCAGTAATGACGGGGGCTTGGGAAACCAGCAGCAGCATTTACCTCTCAACTCAAGCAAAAAGCCTTGAAAATTCCCAAGATTTCACTTTTTTTTTTGTTTGTTTTGTTGTTTTATGTGGATGTACTGATCTATACCAGCCCAGAAGAAAACAAACTTTTCTTACAATTACTTGTTAAGCAAAGTCCTAATTCGCTATGGTGCTCAGTTCTCAGATATCAGACTAGGAAAGCCTGCTGATTTTTACTTGTTTACAGTCATCAAGTGCTCTCTTTCCTATATCAGTTATGGGCTTTTAATACTACACTACCTTGTAAAATGCTATACTTGACTGATATGATTTGTAAGACTACAACTTAAGTAAATGCCCATTATTCTGAAAACTAGGTTATACTGAAATTTGTACAATCTGAATAATACTGCATTTCCCTACTTATCCTCAGCTATTACAAAAGTAGCGGTGAGTTTCTTAAAATTTAAATACAGCTTTTTTTTTTCTAAACAGAGAAACGATTCTACAAAATCCTGAAAAACTCATCCCACTCCACCTTCTATCCAGATGTCACCTGATGTCTGCAGACCACAACTGCCTTACAGTGTAGATGCACTTCCAACAAACTGCTGTTGCATAGCCTGGTGTACTTTGCTTCAGTCCTTCATTTTGTCTCCTTGATCCAAACTGTCAAAAATACTTAGGCAAGAGAACTTAAGCAAGATAATTTGTTCCTAGAAAGACTAAAACTTCATTCCTGAGGGAGCAGCAGTGCTACGTGAAGTTGCCAAAACTTGACGTTGCCTCTAATAGAGAGGAGAAAATAAATTCTAAGGCTATGAGCTAAATAACAACAAGGCTGGTGATAATGATGGCAGTTTCCCTCAAACACTGCCAATTCGAACAAAATCAAGATGTTTCACAGTTATTGAAGGACAGTAAAAATAAGAAAGGTAGCTCTGTTTAATAATACTCTTTCTCAAACTACC
>JAVHNF010037023.1:21491-33957 GCA_034783455.1 Micropsitta finschii
TACTGCAACCCCCTTCTACATAACAAGCTTCTATGGAATGGTTCAAAGATTTACTAAGTGGTTTACCATGATGAAGAAATATAATTTTCCAAAGTTCTTGGAATATAACATTTTCTCTGACAATAGATATATTTCAAGTCCATTTTTCATGATCTAGCTACAACGTATGACACTATATCTGTGCTTGATAAACTGTCCATAGAATCCAGACCCCTTTGTAATAGCTTAAAAGGCTTGAAATTTATGACAAACCGTTTGCAGGTTGCCCATTTCACCTTGCTTTTGTCTTTCCTTCTATAGTATAAACAGAGCTTATCTGCTACAGTAGGATAAATTGTAAAGGAGGAACTCTAATTATTCAATGTGCATTCAAAGTATTGAGGGGAAAACAGGCAGGACAAATTGATAAAGATAATGGTCAGCTTTACTATGACCAGGGAGGAAATCCCTTGTAAAAGTAGTTTCATGGCTCATCTTAAAAATTTTGAGGATATACATACACTAACATATGTCATAGCATACGTCTTTCTTGCTCAAAAAATACTTTCATTCTAGTCTGTTAATATCATATACAAGTTAAAATAATGCTCACACCATTCATTCTTGGCAGAAGTTCTCCTGGAAACTTGTATGGGGCTTTCTAAAGTAACACAGCAAAAGTAACTGAGACAAATTTATTGAAACCCAGCATGATTTACAGGAGAAATAACTCAGAAGCCAGAGCTCCACTCAGCTTGTGCAGAGCACCCTCTGAGGCTGACATTCGTCAGTGATCACTGTGACTGACTTAGGAAGTCAGAGAATTCCTTCTGTCACACTGGTTATTCTTACTGATAGGTACAATCATAATATTTCTAATTTTAGTTCAGTTTAAATTTCTTCAAACTATACAAAATTTTTTTCATCAAATGGACTTCAAATAGAAAACCCGTAAGAACTTTTAAACCCTTCTGGGTTTGGTTATTTGTTTCCCTACATTTTTGTTACTTCAGTGGTTTTAATTCTGTTATTATGTCATTGAAACTGAAGATAGTTTACACAGGAAGAAAATGTAATTAGAGACTGAAGAAACAGATATTGGACAAACACCAAATAAAGGTACAAATATTCAGTTTATGTTTCACTTTGTCATTGACCTGGTGAGGTAACTAGCCATTATCTGTAAGTGTTACTTTCCTACTTTTCACAATTTCTAATTGTGATTCTTTGTGTATTGTATATTAAAATCAGCAGTTCTATAAAGGACATGAAAAGATATTGTAACTGTGCTGCTGAATAATGAAGTTGGGAGCTGGGATTTGCAGGAAGTAATATCAGCTTTGAAAGCTATGATGAGTGTCTCCTTGATGCATATCTCAGCAGATGTGAGGCTCCTTTAGGACTATTTCAAGCTTTGTTCTTTTGTCATGGACTGTCTCTAACTTGGATCCTTTGCCCTTCAGTTTTGGGGGTATTATTCTGTATGAATTTTGCCACACTTTGATCCCTGAACCCATTGAATAACAAATTTTGCAGAGGAAAGTCAGCTGAGTGTTCTCATATTTTTCATTTGAATCGTGGTTATATTCAGAAAGCGGCCTTCAGAAGGGACATTGTGGGCTTCCATACATACTGCCTCAAACTCTTTTTTATCATGTTTAATCAATTAAGAAACAAGGACTTTTTTATCAGTCAGTACTTTTGTCTTTGCTTCAGTTTTCTTCTCATCCGTAGGTAACTGGGAGTTCATTCAGTCTATGAACATGGTGATGTCTGTCAGCCTTTATCCCATACCTCCTGCTGAGGACATATTAGGCATTGTTAGGCAAAAACCATGAATGCTTTAGTATTGAGTCATTACAGATAAAAAAAGGATGTTTCTCTATTGCCCTTGTATTTTTAGCCCTTTTTTTTTTTAAACCATGTATTCACACAATTTCTTAGTGTCTTTTACCATACTATTTCAGCCACTGGAGTGAAAAAGAAACTTATTTAAGTTCTATTTATTTCCAACATGTATCTGAGTGCAGACAAGATGCTATTCACTCATCCTGGGCATATCAGTACGTAAGTAATTGTGTGAAAAAAAACACTTCTATTCCTAAGTGGGCTCTTATGTGCACACAGTTGGTAGCTTTAGTGCACCTACACATAATACTGTTCAGCTTTTTTTTTTTCAAAAGTGTAAAAGTCTCATTCCTTGCCAGCTATTGTATAAAGTGTGCACAGAGTCATGTTTCTAGCCCAGGAAGAAAAGAGGGAAATAGAAGCACCTGGGCCATCAGATGACAAAAATGTAAAAGGGATTAACACATGCAACATTTTCCTGCTTAAAGAAAATAGGTGGCACGTAGGTTTCTAAGTGTGGGAAAAGATGGTGAAATGGAGATGAAAGTAAGAAACTGAACTGTTGAAAGCAACAAATGGACACTGTGAAGACCTAGCTAGAAAAAAGAAACAAAGGTGAGAAAAGACAAGACATGGTGAGAAACAAAGATAAAGTATACTGTGTATTTACAGATCCTGACAGTCCTGTACCTAGGACACTTTAGAGGGAAAAAAAAGCTTGTTTACTCATAGGGCTGCAGAGAAAAAAAATAATTATTTTTTTCTGGTGCAATTTTGCAGTTCCGTGTTGTTTTTCTTAGGAATGTCTATGTTTGAAATCCTTAAGCAGAACATGAAAATGCGCTCCTGAACTGTAAAGAAACTGTGAAAAGTACAGGAATTAGGGCAGCAGTTCTAAAGAGTAGTACATTGCAATCAGGTAATGCATCTGGATTCAGAAAAGGAATGAGATTCTGCCAGAAAGGGAGTTGCTCCCAGACCTTTTCTTGGTGGCTGTCTTTATGTAAATTCACTTGGCAGAGCTAGAAGAACCAAGGTTTCTGTGAGCGCCATGGCAGGCCTAGAGAGGTGGTTGCCTTTGCAAAACCCAGCATAGAGCTTGCAGATCAAAGTAGGACCAGTGCTGCACCGCAACTGGCATAGGAAGTATTGCTCAATGGTACTGAGTTGCATGACCTTGAATCTTGACAGTCTAGGGATTTCAGTGCCTCTGAGCTGCAGATCTGGCCAAATGACTAACTCTGGAACTGACCATTGCCTCATTCCAAATAAATACTATTTGCTATTGTATTCCCACAAAGGTTCCTGAGGAAGGATGACTGCAACACTTTGGAGGAGAATAAAATAGAATTACTTGAAAGAAAGCAAAATGCTGGATGGAAACTCAGCTCAAACATTTCACTTACTGCCCCCCCTCAAACAAGATGAATGTGGCTACTACTCCAGATGTTGACAGAAAGGCTTATGTACCAAGCCTTATGTACCATGGAAACCGCTGAAATAACAGTTGTGCAACAAGTTAGTGAATGATCTTAAAAGATGGATGAGGAATCCTTTCCATCTATTATTTCTATAATAATGAAATTATGGTTGTCCATCTGCTCTTTTTACCTTTGAGGAAGGGTTTACTCCCAGCTTATTTTGTTGATGATAATTAGAGTTTCACGTCATTGACCATCTGGAACAGGAGATGTGAGCACTGGGAAACTAACCAAACTTGCTATTAGCAGTAACTTCGAAAGAGCTTCTTTCCCAGAATAGAGCAAATCCTACATAAAATGATGGTGTCCTTGCTTCATAAAACTTCCTTTCTTTTTGTTCCATAAGCCTCACTGTACTGACCAGTGTTGTGCATAAACTGGGGGGGAAATATTCTGGAATGTCTGTAATGCTTGTTATTGATGGAATTTCAGTGTGAAAATGGTGATTTTGAACAGGATAGTTTCGGGAGATAATTCTTATCATTCTGTTTTTTTCCACTTCTTACCGTTTCATATCTCTTTTTCTAATATCAGCTCTAATCAGTAGAATTAAAATTCTACTTAATTTCTAGTTAATAAATGCTAAAGGTCTTTCTAGCTATACATTATTGTATTAGGTCTGTTTGAGATGGAGTTCATTTTCCCCTTAGCAGAACTCATAGAGCTGTGCTTTGTATTGGTAGGTAGAATGGTGTTAATAACACAAGAGTGTTTTGACTACTGCTAAACAGTGCTCCCACAGCATCAGGGCATCCAACATCCCCCCCACCCCCCCAGTAGGCTGGGGGTAGGAAAGATCTTGGCACACATCCAGGACAGCTGACCCAAACTGACCAAAGGGATATTCCACATCATATGATGTCTGCTCAGCAATAAAAGCTAACAGAAAGAAGGAGGAATGGGGGCATTCATTCTTACAACATCTGGCTTCTGGAGCAGCCACTAAGTGTACTTAAGCCCTGCTTCCTGGGAACTGGCTGGACATCACCTACTGATGGGAAGTAGAGAATAAATCTTTCATTTTTGTTTGCTCCACATATGGCTTCTGCTTTATTAAACTTCCTTTATCGTGACCCACAAGTTTTTTCCTATCTTCTTTACTCTCCTTCCCTGCCAAGGAGGGGAGTGGTAGAATGACTTGGTGGGCACCTAGTGTCCAGTCAAGGTCAACCCACCACAGTTACCTAATTGGCTCTGTTTTGTTTATATAATTTATTTGAGTAGGCAGCCTTCAGTTGCAGTCTGCTAAACTAGAATAGATTTCAGTGAGTACTGTTATGGAGATTGCCCTCAGGGATGAATGAAAAGGTAGCTTAGCTGAATTCAGCTGGGAATGTCTGTACTTGTCATATCTAATAAATCAGAGTAGCTGCAGGTATCTCTGTCCACTTATACACAAACAAACTGATAAAATTAAAAAATATGAACTGCAAGTTAAGAATTACGAATGTTGCTTACAGTGCTTGCAAATCACATCTAAAAGGCAATTATTTAGCTACATTTTCTGCACTAATGACCAAAATGGCATCAAAGTTTCTTTATTTCAAAGATTTCTACTGGGAACTCTTCAGAACTGAAGTACACCCTGGTAAAAGTCATCTTGGTTTTGAGTTCTTCCAGATGTTTTTCCCTTATCCAAATAACCTTTCTCCAGTGAACAAGACAGATTTTCCGAGAGCAAGATAATTACATTCAGAGTCTAATTCTACTTATGAGACAACTCCCTTTCAGTTTAAAATGAATGTATTGATACTATTTCCCTTGAAATGTTTCAAAAGAAAGTTCATTTCATCCTTTCTGGATGCGATACTGTACATGAGAGTCTATCTAGGACTTACAGTAGATCAATGTATTTTTCAAGTCTTCTTGAAGGGAAGACAGAAGAGGAGAATGTATCAGAAAGGTGGGAGAGAGCTTGCCCTTCCAGTTACTGGGTACCCACCAATACCTATTCATTGTTCAAATCCGTTCCAGAAATACAATATTGAGGAGTACAGCTATCTCAAAATGACTGAGGTTTTGTTACAAGAGGAAAAACTCCCATAAAAATTATTTTATTCTTCGAAGATCAGGTTGTGATTACATGAAAAAGAACCCCCTCACACTGTGGCAGAATGGACAGCATATTTCCATTGGCTACCCAGAAGCACTTGGAAGGACTAACATCTCTAGGGATCCCTCTGTGAACCCCTCCAGAAGCTATGTGCTCTACATGCAATTTAATTTGAAGTTCATCATTCTGACCTGCTCTAAATCCTTTTTTTAAACTTTTTTATTTACTAAGAACAACGTCAGGTAAACTCATTCCTGCTGCAAGCCTTGATCTTTTAAGGCTCAAATCCTTAAGTTGCTGAGTCTGTTAGAGTGAACTGACATAATTTTACATGAAATTCTTTTGCATGTGCACATGCGTACATACATACTTATGTGTATTTATGGAGAATAATTCATAAAGCACATCAAACTAATGCAAAGGTTATCGAGTACTTAAATGTTACATAATGCCCCATGATTTTCATGTCTTACAGAAGAATAGCTGAGAGGCACCTTCTATGTTTTAATCATATGTAATTTTTTAGGTTTATTTTATCATTCAAAGAAACCTCCCCCTCTCCATACCCAAGACATCATTTCAGTGTGTACATTTCACCTTTCGGATTAGGAACTTCAGCATTTTCAGAATATAATTTTGTCACTTGAGCAAAGAGGATAACTGATAAGAGTAGCATGCAGCTGCCTTCCTTGAGTGCCAGGCACAACGGGAGAGACTGCATAACTCTAGCTACTGCATTTCATAGCTATGGTAAGACTCAGCAAATTTCTGGGTTTAGGATTTATTCTAATGATTATAGAGCCTCACTCACTCATTGTTTCCATCTGCTGTTGCTTTGGTCTCAATCTTATTCCTTCTCTCGCCTTTATTTTTCCAATAGACAAGGGTCACCATCTGTGTCTTGCTCTACCCATTCCCCTGAACTGTATGACCTAGTCTAACAATCCTGTTGCAGTCACCAGTTCTTTTGTCTCCCACCTGAGATGGAAAGAAACTATTTCTAAAGATAAGCTAGGACTGTAAACTCTTAACCCAATCGCTTTCATTGCCTAAAGCCAAGAGATACCCTGTCTTTATTTCAGATAGACACACCTCTTTGTTAACCTCCTTATTGCATTGTAACAGGGGACCAGACAGAGCAATGCTGCTGATCAGTTCTGAAGGCTGGCAAAACAGTAGATTGCAGAGTTTGGGGATCAGCAGTTGCAGGAAAAAAATTGTATAAGTTTTAGATGGCACATGCCTAATACAAATGAGAGCTTAGATTTTTAGCTATTGAAGTTTATCAGATTTTTGCTGAGATTTGTCAACTAAACACTTCAGAAACCTTAAAGAATTGCTCAGTTTTGGCACATTTTCAGAAGGGTGAAAGATGCATGAGTAACAGATGGGCAATTTCCTATTTCCGCCCCTTAGAAGTGACAAGTCTGAATTTCAAAGTGGCGCAGCGTTGTAATTATGTAGTTGTAAGGTTTCTGTCCAAGATAAGCACAAATGTATTCTCTTTGTACTGGTTCTGCAAAATGGCTGAGTTTTTTTTTTAAAAAAGAAACAGTATTCACAAAAAGTGCAAATGCAGCACAGAAATGCAGCCTAAATGGTGTTGTGGCAAAGTCACAAACCATGCAAAACCCCAAGCCAAATATAATTAGGGCATTTCCTGTCATATTGCAGGTATGAGCTAGACTGAAAGAGAGGAAACATTCAGGACAGCAGTTGTGCAAGTGGCCCTGAAAGAGGACAGTGTGACAAAGCTTGTTCATTTCTGCTGTGTTCAAGGAAATGGGACTTCTGAACATTTCCTGTAAATACTATTGCACCAAGGAAGAAAAAACCCAGTCTTGCTACCAGTTTCCTCTTAATGTGTTTGGTACTTTGATGTTCCCTAACTAACTGCAAATTATAATGATTTAGTTATTCTGCATGTAGTATGCATATGCGTATGTGATTTGGATTCATAATGAAATTTCAGTATATTTCTGGGGAGACCTAGTGATGTTAGAATTTGGATTTGAAAAGGAAGGTTTAAGTATGATTAAAACATTGAATAGAATATCCAACAATACACTAAATAAACTGATATTCACTATTTTCTCTAAGTAATTTCTTCATTACAAAATCTCACAAAAGATTTTTAAGCATAGAGCATTTTCATTTTGCATCCCCATTCATTGCATTTTAAAAGAAATCAAAAGAAATCAAACAGTTCTTCCTTTCGTTCTACTGATCTGTAGCAAGCACAGCCAAAACGATAGTGAAATGAGAATAATAGAGTGCCTAGCAGACTTCTCTCCCTTAGACACACTGAAAAAAGGTTATAGCTGAATGAAAGTATTTCAGCCTCCTGGACCATTTAACAGTGTACATCTACTTTATTACAGTATTTTTATACCTACAGAGTAATGTTAAAGGTATTTCTAAACCAACATTTTAGGATGTTCACAGTTTTACATTATATTTCTAGAGTTAGCAGGGCTTAGCCCATAGCTAGGAGAGTGTTTTCATTGTCTCATTGTGCATTGTTAGAGTGAGGTAAATGCAAAAACCTGTAAGGCAAGACTCCTTCATTCTAGTAATTATGAGGGTAATGAAGCTAGCCAGAATTATTTCCATTTTATTAATAGCTGTGTTTAAGCCTCATGGAAGTGCCTGTCAAGAGGAAGTATCTATTTTAAAACTAAGTGGTGGAAATTAGTGTGTTATACTAAATATTTATCCACAAATCAATGAAGTCTTCACAAATCCAGAAAAAAAATTGCCTATTTAGCTGCCTATCATTTCTGTGAGATTTTCCATAGTCGTTGGATCTAGGCCACAGGTAATAGCAGATACCTTAATTTTAAACAAAGAGAGATCTTACTTGACTCTTAATCTTACCTTTGAGGAATAGTTCACTACCAACTGACAGTTATATGTTCAAAAATCTTAGCATATATACTTCTGAATAATGTATTTTTATCAAAGCAAGAACTCCCATCAGTATATTTGGTATAAGGTCTCTTAGATTAAGTGATTTGCAGTGTATTTAGGAAAGGGGAAGGGGGGATAGTGTTAGGATTATACTATCCAGATTATTGTCAAGATTCCAAATAGCTTTTAGATTTTAATTCAAGAGTGGTATATGTTTATGTAGCACTGCTTGAAACTGGCTTACAATTTGAAACTTACATAGCAAGGATAGGGAAATAAAAATTGTAACAACAGTTTTGAGAAAACTATTGCTTAAGATAGAAATCAGAAAAATGGAATATGTGTGTTCTAGTATTTTTCTTCTTACTATAACCTTTAAGGATATAAAGAATTTTTACCATTGTGATGGCCTTAGAGTTTGGGACTGTAATTCTATCCACGTCAACTTCATTGCCTACCTGGTAATTCCTCCTCTTTGTTTTATTTTACCATCACTGACAATGAGTAATCCCCCAGAGTAAAGATTATTTGCAGGTGTCATAATCACCACTGACTTAACACTTGAGCAAAACAATTTTCACAAGGTTCAGCAGCTACACCTCTTGTTTGCAGCAGCCCCGAGCTGTTTAACTGAGCCACTGAGACTGTGGATAGCCAGCTACAGTTTAGAATGGCTTCAGCCAAATAGCCTTTTGCAGCTCCTAGGCAAGGAGAAAAGGTACAAGACAGATGCAAAGCCTTTCAACCCATGTGCCATCCTGATCAAGTCACATACTGTGTGAGACTGCACAGTCCATCTCTAAACACCTCTTGCTCACGATTTGGGCAGTTGTTTTTCAGTCAGCATTTACCAGAGATATAACTGCATTTTTTTTATTTCTTTTCTTTCTACTTTGAAGTAAGTCCAGGGCTATTCCTCTCTCAGCTTCTCAGAAATTCTCTCTTTAAATAGATTTTTCTCCTAAGTGATTTGAATGGACTATACTTCCCCAACACATTGTATTTTTACAGCAGATTACTATTAGTACATGTGTTGGGACTTGTTGAATTGCACCTTCTTTGAAGAGAACTGCCCAGTCATTTTGATGTTATGTTCTGTGTCTAACATTAAAGGTATAGCAGTTACTTTGGAGAACTTCAGGCTACAGAGTGATGAGGTAGCAAGCAATAGGTAAGAGCAATTTTTTAATATCTACCATGGCTTGAATTTTTTTTTTTATAAGCTGTAAAAAATAGAATGTTAGTATATTATCAGAAAGGTAAATGAGGAAAGCTTCGGGCCTACTTTGCTCTTACAGGAATATTATTGCTATTATCTATGCAAGGCTGACCAGCTTTTCTAGCAAGTGAAGTGCCTTTCCCCAAGGTGAAATTTCATTCTATTCATTTGCTATATTTAGATCAGGAACAGAGGCCCACAATTCAGAATATCCCTAAATCCCCATCCTCAGCTCCAGGATATCAAGAAAACAATACATGTAACATGTTTTGCTTCTGACATTATTACTGCCAACACTACAGCATACAATTCACATCTGGTTTTATTTTTGACTTTCTCATGATAACAGCTGCATTTCTTGTCTTCACTCAGAAACATTTTTAAAAATGAAATTGCCATGGCAACAGCTGCAACCATTTATTATAAAGCAATAGAAGTGGAACTAATATTTGTGAGAGAAGCTCTGTCATCAGTATAGTATTTCGTTCAGACAATGCTAGAGTCATTTTTCACTAGCCCTATTTTTAAAAGAAATATATAGAAAATATTTGCTATAATGAAATGTAGGTGGGATTGAACAGCTCTGGAGATTTAAAAGATTTTCTTCTTTAGATTACTGGCTCATGTCAAATCCAGATTAGCAAGAGGCAAAAATTATCATCTATTTAGTGGGCAAAAAAAATTGATAGGGGTACCGAGATTTGCAAAGCTAGCTATGTTCTCAGCTGAAGCACACAAACAGCAAACTGGGTACACTGGGTGTGCCTTCACTGGGAGCGGGGGGAAGATGTGACCCGTTCTTGAAACATGTTAATGTCTAATGCAAAGGAAAAATTCATAGGCAATTTACAAAGTTAACACAAAAGAGTTCAAAATGAACTATCCTTCCCTTAAGATTTTGCTTCATGTCACTTGCAACGTACTATGTTACCTGAGATTTTAGTATACTAGTTTGCCTATTAAAATGTGGCTAAAGAGAGAGATTTTGCACTGACCTCAAGGTCATGTTGTTCCAAGTCAAAACTGAGGTAGGGTCATCCAGCTTATGGCCCAGGTACATTAGAAATCACATGGCCCATTTTGTTTGCATCTGTTTCCAATATTTCTCAAAGCATTCAATTTATTTATTTTTAAACTCCTCAAGAATCTGGGTATCAGACTGACAAACTGCACCCCTGATGTGGAAAACGTGCAAGAAATGTAAAATTATTTTCCTATTTAAACCCCTTCTGACTATGGTAAATTATGTTTTGCAAGCACAGACTGTACAGGGTTGGTATACCATATTGTGGAGATATAACAAGTATCGTGTGTCTCCCTTTTTGTTACACATTAGAGAATCTTAGGCAAGAGTAAGGGGAAACACTGAAATAGAAAAAAAAAATTGGATAGACTTTCAGACTTCTTTCACTCTTAATTTTTATGTGATTTAATGTAGTTTATCTTCACTAATTGCATTCAGCATCAGGGCCCTCAGTGTACTCTGTTCACAGGTTCCTAAAGATGCTGGAGTTGTGTGAAGGAAGACTGGGGGATCCTTTCTCAATCTCTTACAGAAAACATTCAGGACATTAAAAAGCCTGGGGCTGTTGATAGTCCAGAAATGTGGCACAGCACTTTAGCATTGGCAATATACTATCCATCTGCTCTAGTGACCACCTGCATCCTCTAGCAGCAGACTTAGCTCTGTATAGGTTTTATTTTAAACATAAACAGTGGCTTATAGGTTTCTTAACAAAGAGTATCCGTATTTCAATGACTACTTACTAAACTCTAGATTTATTCCAAAGATTATTTTATAGGCCAGCTTCATTAAATTACTTTTGTGTCATGGCCAATTTATGTCAGGGAAGTAAAATAGAGGTAAAACAGAAGAAAAACAGAAACTACTTCTGTTGTGCTTGAGAAAAAAAATATGAAAGCATGTGGCTCATACATTATATTTTTAAGGAACTGAGATCTGGTAGAAATCACAAAGCTACAGTTTCCTTTCAGTTTCTCCTGTTCCTTCTCTTAATGCTTTGAATTCTTTATATCATATCACCAGTAGCACGGTCCCAGTTCTGTCCTCTTGACACCTCTGTTACACCTAAAATAGAGCAGTTACATTGAACAGTTGAGGTTTGGCTGACCAGTGGCAAGAATGGGATTCTTTGCTGTTTTGCTGACAAAGAGGAGAGGAGTGGAAGAATAAGTTACTTGTTTTCCTCAGTACAGGGTGGACTGGGCACTTAGAGATTCCTCATGCTGTCTTTGGGAGTGAATTTGGAATGCTGTCTGTGAACAGAAATCAGATGCACAACCCCTGAACACATAAGTCACAGGTTCTTCATATGCAGAGGACACAGAAAAAAAAGAAAACTGTGAATATTAAGTAAGAACCTGCTGTATATGTTCTTCCATTGATCAGTAATCTTATATTGCCCCTCCATGCCTTCATTCAGATTCATTCAAGGGGATTTCAGAGAAGATTGTAGTGTACTGTAGTACTGTTAAACCATCTAACTCTCAGGAAGAAGCTGATTTAAACCCCAGAGGAGGGTGATGTGAATAGAACTATGCATTTGTGAAGGACAAGGACTAGCTATTATTACAAAGGGAAGGCTGCTATTCATCCCTTGGCATTTCGCACTGCAAACAGGTGGAGTGAGTTCTGCTACAATGTTATGAGTCAAACCCTAATGAAGGTAATGCTGTCTGGAATAAAATATACATAATTTTCTGTTATTTCAGTCTTAAGCTTCTCCTGAGCAAAATCATGGGCTGTGGGATTCTAAGAAAATTACAATTCAATACAGTTTTAGTGCAAACTCTTTCTGCTTAATCTCTACTAGTGCCCATAATAGCAAAGGATTTTTCATTAATAACCAAGGTCTTTGAGAGGTTCTCTAACGTGTTTGGGTGATATTCTACTTATTTTTCACACCAGTGTAAATCTGGAACAACTGCCTTGAGTCGTTGGAGTTACTTCAGATA
>JAVHNF010037027.1:0-11929 GCA_034783455.1 Micropsitta finschii
ATTTAATTTAATGAATGCTATCATAGGAAGTGGGATACTTGGCTTATCCTATGCTATGGCCAACACAGGGATCGTGGGGTTTAGGTAAGTGTTCAGTTTGTACATATACTTATTTTTAAGCTTAGCTTGTATTTTTAAATGGAACAAAACTTGATTACTAAGACTCCTGTGCAAAAACTGGGAAGGAAATAAATAGCTTGTGCTTTTCAGCATTGTTGAATAAGATCTTCCCTCTTTGGTTTAGTCATTCAAATCTGGCCTAATTTAAGTACTGCTCAGACAATGCATTAAATTGCCACATGGTGGCAATTTCTTGGCCATTACTGTTAATAGATTGATATTTACGTTCAAAGCTGCTGTCTCTTTTAGTTCCAGAAATGGGCCTTTGGAAGTAGGGTAGCTGCATATCTGGAAACTGTGAATCTGCTTGTCCTATTGTTTGCACTTCTGCTTGCTGTACATACTAACCTATGGATTAACCAGAATTGTCACTTTTACCATTTTCTAAGCATTAGATCCACTTCACTGGGAGGTAAATCTTTGTCTGTGTATGTTTAGACATACTTATGTTCTTTTTGTAATAGATCTGTCAGACTTTCACCTTCTATAGTGTGTGACATGCTTTGGTGAACTATACGAGAAGCAACTTGGCAACTGTTGGGAAGGTCAGAGACCATATGAACCACAGTCAGCAGATATAAGCCATAAAATGAGGAAATCTTGTCTTGTGGTAGCTTACTTCTTGCAGAAGTAGCTTTCTTAAAGTGCATTGTTTTATAAAAGTGATTTAACTGTGAATATTCTGTGGGTTTCAGTATCTTGCTGCTGACTGTTGCTGGCCTTGCTTCTTACTCTGTATTTCTTCTGCTCAGTATGTGCACTCAGACTGGTAAGTGAAAAGGATTTATTTCTGAAATACTTCCTCACCTATATCACAGTGATATGACCCAGTATAATTACTGTTGTTAACAGCATGTTACCAGATAGCTGAGTCTGATTCACTGAAGTTGAAATATTTAATGTTTTCAAGGATTGCTATTTGCCATTTAAAAATATGATTTTGAAAATTCTTATGAAAAGTCAGTGCCAGACTGACTGGTTTCTAGATTCTCAATTTTTATTTATTTTTCAAAATGCCTCTCTCCAAAAAGATAGATACTGCATTTCTGTGGCAAAATTATTTTGGTGCTAATGAACTGTGCTACTTCAGTGTGTACTGTTGCTTTCAGTGAAGGCTTAAGAGCAATAAAATAGCAGTCTTCCATTCTTTTATTTGTAGTATATATATTGTTTATAGTTTGAAATGGATACCTTTTGGGTTTTGTAATGATACTGGATTATCATAATTCTCCTGGCACTTTACAAATGCACGTTTTTACAGGATTTTTGATACCAAATGAGAAGTTGCATTGGAGTCCTTAGTAATTCCATTGCTTTATATTCAAAAAGCATATTCAAACAGCAGATTCTAATATCTACAGTCTAATCTGATAATTTGTTTTAATTCTTGCTTTTAATTGAGACAAGCCTAGTTCCTTGAGTTCTTGTACACAAAGATCACGTTCTAACAGGAAGTCTCCATCTCTTTTAGTCACCTGGTTATTGTTTCCCATTCATCTGTTTTCCTTTTTTCAAAGGTGGTGGGAGAAATCTTCCGTTTCTTTCCTTACTGGCTTTGTTTTCTGTAGATAGCTTTGGTCTCTCAGATGATTGCTTCCTGATTCTTCTTAGATCTGCTGCTCCTGTCTTCATCTGTTGAGTGATCTTCATACATTCTTTAAAAATATTCTTCAGAGGTAGGGTTACTTTTATGGTTGATATTTTTGGCTGCTTGATGATTTGGGATTAAGGCTTTGGTAATTTTTGTTCTATTGGAGCTCTGCTTATTGGAAAGGAATTGGAACCTGAAACAAGTAGCTAGAAAGATCCATTAGAAGCAGAAAAAGGGGGAACTTAAGGTGAATTTTTATGATCTTTGTTCACCTCTCATTTGAGGCTAAGAAGTTCTGTATTATATAGGCATGAAGTGGTAATATGTTGTTTGTTAAAATAAAGAAATCCTTGCAAATGAACTGCTAGTGAGAGAGGGAAATTAAGGATTTAAATGTTCTGAACTAAGAAAACTTTTGGTGTGTTGAACTTTGAGACCTAATACACAAGAATGGTTTAACTCCTCCATTGTTGTCCAGAGGCAGCGGTCCATCTCAAAAAAGCATTTTTTAAATGCACACAACTGAAAGCAAGGAATACCACTGAAAGGACAGGATGAAGTATTTCTCTTGAATGAAACTAGTACTTTACAGTTAGTAATTAGTTATCAGCTAATGTTGTCAGGTAGAACCAACACCAGAACTATGTCTAGATAATGTTCCTGGATTTACGGCCTTTGGTGTTCTGAGGGTTTTTTAATGGGGGGTTATTTTGGGGGTTTTTTTTAGCTTTTAAAACAAGATTTCTCTCAGATTATATTTTTAGTAATTCTTGTAAATCATTGAAATAATTCAATGTTAGATAGCATTTCATGTTTTTCCTTGGAATGTTGTCTTTAAAAAGCAAGAAATACAACCTGTTGTGCCTTGACAAAGCAAAATCTGTTTGCTTCCAAAGTAGGTAATTCAACATTTTTCTGTATAAAACCTACATGCATTTCTGAATGTTACAGTATTAAGTTTAAACTTGGAACGAATTGGAAAGATTTTTATTTTTTTTTTTATATTAAAAAAATGAGCCAGACAAATTTAAAGGATCAAGAACTAAAATCCTTGGAAGGGTTTGTAAACTATTTGTTCAGACATTCAAATTATAGAAGTAATTCTAGGAGAGAGCTGACCTATAAAATACCTTCTGAAAATGAATCTCTAATACTCAATTTTAACCAGAGACGAGGATTTATTAAGCACAAGCATTTTGGTTGTAGTTTTAAAAATAGGTGTCTTCAATTTTTAAGTTATGTTGGTTTGGACTTTGACAAAATCGCGTGATCTGCGTAGGCTGTAACACTTAGCAAGAAAAATATTGCCAAGTGTCAAGTATTGGATTTTGATTAGTTTAGTCCATGTTTTCTCCTGCTGTTAATTCAGTATGACCTACAGTGTTTTGGGGTTTGGGCTGTCAAAGGCTAAGCTTACCCTGTAAATTAGAGGAATCGGGAACTGAAGTGGGATGTACTTTGCAGTTTCATGGCTTTTATGTTTCATTTTGAGTTAGTCATGAATACTGCTGGTACCTTTCTTGTCAGTTTAACTTTACATTTAAATGGATAATTTCCATTTAGCGTTAGTAACGTAATAGAAATCAAGCCAATCAGGCAGAACTCATCTATGTTTATAGCAATTGTGCCTAATTTTTTGTTCCATATATCCTTGAAATTACAGCAATAATGTGATTAAGCATTAGTGCTTCCCAGTGTTCACAGGACTAAACTGATTACCGAAACAGAATTACTATAGAAAATACTTTAAGGTTTCATATTGCTGTTTGGATTTGTGTGGAAAAAATTGTTATGTTTTTTCCTTGTCATACTTGTGTGCCGGGTATTTGTTCCTCTGTGGTAAAAGCAAACCCAACTCTCTCCTCAGTACATTCAGCATTTTACTGATGTATATTTTTATGCCATTGGAGATAGCATTCTAAAATGCCTTTTTTTTTTTTTTTTTTTTTTTCTTGTGAACAACAATTTTGTGAACAGAAATCTAAGAAAAACACAGGGCGAAATCTAGTAAGATGTACACTAATACATCTCGTATTAGTGTAACAACAGAGAAGAGATTAGTCTAGGTTTATGCTGAGAGCTGACTCTGGCTCATTTAATTTTGTCATTACATTAATTTGGTAAAGCATACTGGTGTAAGTAGTAGACTAGAATGTGAAAAGTCACCCATGAGAAAATCATATGAGAGAATTAATGAAGGTTTTCTGTTGGCTTTGTTTGGTTTTTTTTTTGTTTGTTTGTTTTTCATTCTGGAGCTTTGCTGTGATTGTGTGCAGAACTTCAGTGAAATAAAAACGCCTAAGCTTGGGCAGTCGGCAGTGTGAGTCTCCAGTCCTGTCATCTGATCTCTGTGAACTGCCTGTCTCCTGTGTGTTGTTTCATTTACTTCAGTGGGATTTCACTCAGGTGTGAAGGTCTGCCCCAGCAGCTCAGATTGCAGGGCAGTGCCCTAGATTAGGATGTGATGTGAGTAGAAGCAGTACTGTACCAAATAGAACCAAAGAAGAGAAAGCAAGTGTTGCGGCAATAAAATTATTTCAGTTTGAGATTAATTCTACCCTTTGAGGCATTTACAACTGTGGACTGTTTTATTATATACCAAGAAAGTAAGTGGTGTTTCTCAGAATACTTTCATCTTTTTGATATCGCTTGAATTTCTCGTAACAAAATACAGAGCAACAATGAAAAACTTTAATATGACCTCCTGCTTTCTGAGGAGGGATTGGTTTGAGTTACCAGAAATATTAAAAGTGAGCTTCAGCTAAAACTCAACAAAAGCATAGAGGGAACCACAGTCTATTTTAATGTGATTATGTAAGTCAGGTGCAGTTAAGGGCAGGATTTTTGGTTTTGCTTTGGTGTTTTGTTTTTACTAATATAGTCCAACTAAGGAAGGTGTTTACCTTCTGCTCTCTTGAAAACAATACTGCCAGGTTTTTGGAAGTGGCAAGATGATGATTGATGTTTATTATAGTAAAAAGAGGAAAATTGATCCTCTGTCATCTTCATTGAAAAAAAGTGTAACGAATAAAATATGGGAATACCTTATATCCAGTGGTTGAGGCTAACTTCAGAATTCTTCACCCATAGTCAGTATCACTTGCAGACATTTCTGGGAGGAGGCAGTTTGCCATGTCTTGCTATTTTTTAAAAAAAAAATTACTATTTTTAATATTCAGTGAAGTTTCTGAAGAGTCTCTGAGCGTATAGCTTTATTTTACAAGTGTATATAAAAGCAATTTGGTAAATAAAAAAATACCATAAAATACTCCTTTAGTTCTGTCCTGGATTATATTCATTTAGAAAGGGAAAAAAGGTAAAACTAGAGCTTTCAAGTGATTTGAAAGTTAGAAATATTTTAGCTTTTTTTCATTTGCTAACAGCTGTCACTTCTTATGAAGACCTTGGCCTGTTTGCATTCGGATCACCTGGAAAGGTGAGTGTTTATTTTCAGCTTCGTATTTTTCTTTTCTGTTTCATGCAAAGAACAGTTGTCTATTAGAAGCATAGTAGAGAGAGCTAAGTGAAATAAGTAGTATGTTTGCTGACATCCTAATATACTCAAAGATTTGTTACATAGCTTTTTGCTATGTTTCAGTTATCATGTCTGGTCTGTGAAAGCCCCAACTTTAGTTAATTGTAAAATAGACATTCCTTAAATGCAAGATTTTGTGCTACTTCCTTGTCATTTTTTAGTTGCATGTGCAAATACATGCTCACTGGGATTGTTGTCAGCTTGGCTCAGCAATCCCATTTCAGGCTTTTTTTACAGTCCAGTGGTACCTCTCTTGTGAACTGTTAAGAGACAGGTAAGTGTCTAGCATTTAACAGAGATCTAAGATAAGTGTTTGCCTTTTGTGTAGTTTGCACAACAGGAACAAATAAGAGTATGTTTAATGCATGTTAATTTTTTTGTTTGTGTTTAAAAACTCTTCAGATAAATGCTTCTTACTTGTTTTCACATGATTAAGGAAAACCCACCAGCAATATAATTATTTTTGGTATGATGTGAGCTGTGCCTTTTTAGTACTGTGTACTGAGCCTGGTTTTCCTAACAGCATTGTCCAGTGGTACTGGCTGCAGAGGAAATGCTGTTTATGACTGCTTGCACATTTAATATTACTTCTATGCTCTGTGTTTCAGTTATACGATACTAAAGGCAAATTTGACCACACAGATCTGTGATTTTAATGGTTTACTAAAGCAATGTAATTTTGTAAAAGTAGCTATGCTTAACAGGCTACCATTTATTTTCTTCCGTTTTAGTGTAACTGAGAATTAAATGTGAGCTGTTAAAGTGTTTGTAAGACTTCTGTAAGCATTAATAAACTGATATGAGTGTAGTCTGAGGATCAGTATTTATCGATCAAAATTAAAATGTGATTATGTGAACTGCAAGATCTAATAAAACTTGATATTAGCAAGCTTTGAAATTATTTTTCCTACAGGAGCCGATCTGTACTCACTAACTACAAGCCATTAGGTGTAGAAGTCATAGAAATGTATAGCTTAAAGAGATACTAAAATGTGCTTTAGTCTGCCTTTGCTCTGAAGCAGGGTTAAACACGCATAAACCATTCTTGGGAAATGTTTGTCTAATCTGTTGTTCAAAAGCTTAAACGAAGGAGACTTCACAGCTTCACTATGTAATCAGCACCAGTTTGGTTTTCTTACTCTCCCTAATATATTTTTTCATAATTTTGAGTTGAAATAATTTGTGCTAAAAATCATCCAGTCTTATTTTCAGCGTGCATGGAAAGTACTGGAATATTTCTAGGTTGAGAAGCTGTTGTTTTGATAAAGTAATTAACCAAAGTCTACCAAACGTTCCTGTTGAACTGACATTTTCTGGAACACTTATCTTTCTCTATTGAAGTATCTTTGATATTTGTGGATCTTTCTTAAAACTTGCCTGTGAAACAGAACACAGTAAGGTGTCTGAGAACTTGATTGTTTTTTAGATAGAACATTGCTGGTAGGTACTGCATCCCAAAGCAAGATCTGCTGTTTCTGTGAGTGCCTTAAGCTACTGGCTGTGTTATCTCAGACTATTTTCTATGTGCAGTGTAGTAACTCATAAGTAATATATTTATGAGATACACTTTCTGAATGCATTGTTTTTCATGGATCTTGTTGATTCTTAGACTTTTTTCTAGTTTACCACAACCATTCTGAATTCTCATCCTGTCCTTAAGTGCTCCTTGTCTGTTAGGCACAGGTGGCTTTTTTTTTTTTTCTTCTTTAAAGTAGTACTTACTCTTCCCTCACCTGAGTTATTTCCTAGTGATACAGACAGACCACTGCAGGACCTTATTTAAACTGAAAGCTTAGGTTGACAGTACTACTGGTTAACTGATCTTGAAGTTATTATAGCAGTTTTTCAACCTTAAGGTGATTTCTTGTCAAGCATATTTTTTGGGGATTTGTGAGACTGGTGTTTTTCTGCTGTTGGAAGTTTGCTGATTCTCCCTTTCCGAAAGCATGAAGTATTTGTTTCCATCTATGGGAAATTCCAAGATGTCATACTATATATTTTTTTTTCTTTTTTCTCCCCTTAACCTGGTGACTTTTGAACTGACTTTGGATTAATTTAAAATCTGATATGATTTTCTAGCTGATTAATTGAAGAAAAAAAAAAGGCAATTCCAAAGTGTTAAAGTAATTCAAAAGTACACATTTGCTTTTCTTCTCTTAACTGTGGCTTTATTTTTTCTGAGTTGACTTAGTGGTAGCATTTATGTAGGAAGGTCCTATTACATCAAGAGCAGCAGTAGGTAAAAACTCTGCTAGATGATAGTACTATTGTAGAACTGAACTGAAGAGAAATGCTGGGAAAACTTTAGACACTTTTAGGGTTGTTATTTTCAGTTGGAAGTTAATTCTTTGGATTCATACAAATATTTTAATAGCTTGTGAGCATTTCTACTTCAGTATCATAGAATTATAGAATAGTTAGGGTTGGAAAGGACCTTAAAATCATGTTTCAACCCCCATGCCATGGGCAGGGATATCAGTCCAGTATGAATAATCACAAATGCTAAAGAAAAGTCTACGTAGTTTACAAGTTTAAAAAATGATGACATTCATGACAGTTAAAAGTGTTCAGGTTTTTGGAGCAAGGAAGTAGCTTGTACAGATCTCTGCTGGCTGATAGTATTTTCAGAGGTGAATGATCATTTTCATTTGCACTCACCTAAACGTCAGTGAGAATGGGATTAAATGTTTTCAGTGATGTAAAAACCTCATCTTCTGCAGAACAGGCTTCTTGCTATAACTTCTTTTTTGTCACTTCAGAATGAAAATGCAGTCTTTTGGGGGAGACTTTCTGCTTTCATATTCATTTTAGTTTGCGTTAGCTTCCACGTGTTAAACTCTTCACTAAAGAAAAGATGCCCTTTCTTTCAGTACTAGTTATCGCTCTTACATCTGGTCTGTTTAAGGTAATACATATGTGGTTTATGGCCACCATAGACATACGATTTTAGTTATCCTTACCCTTTCTAAAGAAATCAATTTTTTTTTTTATAGGTCCTTGTTGCAACTACAATAATTATCCAGAATATTGGAGGTAAGAAACTTCATATGCTCAATATTAGCCGAGTATAATCTCTGCAGTCTACAAAGCTCCACAAACACCAAAGGCAGTAATTAGATGGAATTGTTCTTAAGAGGCTGATTAAAATGATAGAAAACTTATAGGCTTACGTGATCAAACTAAGTGGAAGTGCTGTAGTCGTGGGGTAGATGGGGGAACTTCTGAGGCTGGATTGTATGCCTGATACTGCATCACAGGATGTGGAACTCATCCATTATAGCTGGCATTGCTAGTTGGAATTGATTGAGGAAGCATAATCTCCTGTCTGCTGTTCCATACATTTGCATCTGGTAGTTACTCTTTATCATATCATATCATGTGTTTTCTTTTCTGCTGTTAGAAATTACTTATTCATTTTAGTGATTGTATAACAACATGAAGCTTCGTATGTTCTTTATTAATGGTAGCTTTTTATTTTGTTAGTTTGGTACCTTGGGGTTTTGGGAAGTTTTTAGTTTGCTGACTTCCATCATGTGGGCTGATAATCTTTGTTGTCATATATCGTGCTGTCCAGTCACATTAGTGGTAGTATTATTTTGTCATCCTTGGTGCATGGCATAATAAAATAAAACTAGTTGTCTTGGTATTAAAAAATCACCTAAGCATTTAAACTGTTACTCAGGTATGTTCACATCCTTAACAGTTAGTTAGAAACGCCCTTAGAAATGTCTGAAAGTAGACACTGTTTAACAGGAAAATTTCAATTTTTATTTGGGCATCATTGTTTTGGATACCTCCTTTTAGATTATGGAATTATGTGAAAGCTTCTCCTCTGTCCCCTATCCCCAAGAAGATGCACATGTCCACGTCCATTGACAGAAGGAAACAGCATTCCAGTGCTACTGTGATTTCCTTTAGGACTACCTGCCAAGTCCAGACGATTAGTGACTGCTGGGTTTTGTAACTGTGTACAGACCTACAACTAGACTAAATATCTGCTTTTGTTAAAATTGGAATATTTTCTTATACTAAAAGCTTCAGTAATGAGAATTGTCTAATTGAAATGGCTTTAAAAAGCCAAGCATTAGTTTCAGGCAGGAGTGAACATACTAATTCCAAGATGAAGGATTATTTACGTATGCAGGATTTAGAGGATGTTCTGTAGCAACAAACAGATTTTTTTAATTTCCATCCCTTTTTCAGTAAATAAATGAACAGTACTGGAGAAGGAGAAATACCCAGTACAGGTTCCAAACTCTCTGAGACTATGTACAAGACTCTGTGGTCAAAGGAAATACAACTCTCCTTTCTTCCTCATAGCAGTTCATGACCTTCTCTGTGTCATTTTCAATAAAATTCAGCTCATTTACTGTAGAGCCCCAAACTAGTGCATGCAGGATACTATCAAACTGCTTCATCTTCTGCAGTGGCCTTCTCTGCCAACAAGTTGGGCCTGGTTTGCCAACCAGGGGTTTTCCTTTTAACTAGTTAAAATGTAGGGGTTTGAAAGTTGAAGCTCTTCTGTCAAATATTTTTAGTGACCTCGTTTTGATGGAAGCTTTCAAAATTTTGGTTTGGTTCTGGTTCCAGGGGCAAAATGTTTTTCATGGAGATGGTTCATGCATCCAGTATGTTCACTTGCAAACATCAGTTGGTTTTCAAATGCACTAAGAAGAAAAAGCTGATTATCCTTCTCTGATTTGGTGGTAGTAGTGTCAAAACATGCCCCAGTCTGTGAGGAACAGTGATCTATGGAAATATGGATTGCAGGTTGAGCCTCCCTGGCACCTTCTCCCATAGAAAAGATTTATTGTTGCTGTCAATGCAAGGAGCTGTCGCAGCTTCTGTATAGTATTTAGATTTCTGTTTGGGAACAGAGCTCCCAGGCTGTGTTATTTCTCTCCTTAATAACTGCCTTTGGCAGAGTCCTGTGAAGCCACACTCCAACTCAGCAGAGCAGCAGTGTCAGGAATTGTCTTTGACGATAACTGTACTGCAGAATTCTGTAACTCTCACAGAGCCTTAACTCTTGAAGAAATGCATAGAAAGAAAGGGTTGTTTTTTTTCTTGTCTTTCTAGCCCTTCTGGAAATCTTAAATGGGAGTGGTGGAACTGTGGAGTATAGGTTATTCTGAATGGGAGCCATGCTGGAATTAAGTGTTAAATGTGGGTTCTGCCCTTAGTGCAGTTTGGGTGTTCTGTTCTTTTTGGTTCCTGTCCATTTGAAGGAACCAGCAGCACCGTGACGGTCAGGCAGACATCCAGCCTCTGTCAGTGTCTTTGATTTCAGAGTAAGGCTAAAAATAAACCTGCTTTTTTGTTAGCTCTTCCATCATCAGACCTGAGTACATTGCATCATGTGGTATCTTATTTCAGAAGTGATTGGGGAGCATGAGATAATGAATGATGGTTTGTGGTTAAAATAAGCAACTTTACTAGGGTTATTGTCCCCATCTGCATCTAGTCTGAGCTTTTATACAGTTTGGACTGGTCCCTTCTAAAAATAATTTAAGTGCGGAAGCTATTTACATTCATTTGTGGTGGAGAGAGTGTTTTAGTAATCATTTTAATATAGCTATGCGTTCTAATTTGTCATCTTTGGCTTTTTAAAAAGAAAGCTTGAAGTGCAAGTTTGAATTTGACATCCTAATTGCATGCAGTTATGGATTTTGTAGATAGGGAAGTTGATTTTTCTACTTCCAGGATACCCAAAGGAAAAAAAAAAGTTTGTACAGCTACAGGAAAGCACTTGTTGGTCAAATTTGGAATTTAAAAGCTTAAAAAAAGATTATTTCATGTACATTGCTTGGAATTTTAACTTGTATCTCTAACATGAGTGCTCAACTTTCCTGCAGATTTTTAATCATCTCTTGGAACACTTTGTTTATGTCAATCCAAGTATCACAAATGAAGTATCAAGGATTAATTAAGGGTGTATCAGGGTAATGCATTAACTGCAATATCCAAATGTAAATTAAGGTAATCTTAAACGTGACTGAAAGACTTCATGGAATATATACTAATTCTTAGTTTAGAGTGATTAAACTTCAAGACTATTTGCCTAGCTTTCCTCATATGAATAGGTACTTGTTCTTGCAATATAGATATTTGTTAACAAAGTGAAACCAAAAGGTTGAATAGAATGGCCAGTGCAACTTAGTTTTATATCGTTCTATTTGTCAGTGGTTCGGCCCAGTTCAGCAAACCTTTAAACTAAATAACTAGTGATGAGTTATATGTGAATGGCCTTGTTCATGAAAGAGCTAGTTAGCGTGTCTGTGGGGTTGCAGAGTGGACACTAGAAAGGAAACTTATCAAATGGCATGTTACCAGGCTATTGTGTTCATCCACTTCTCCCAGCCCTTTCCTTTCACTCCTTGTTTTTAAGCGGAGTGATCTTCAAAATGTCCATTTCTTGCCTGCTGTGCAGACAAGATCTCAAATGCTTTAAGAGAGAGCGTCCTTGGAGAAGCTGTATGCTGGAGGTGCAGAAGGAGCAAGGGAAGCTGCTATCGAAAACTTGAGTTACATGACTCTGCTGGCAGTTTGTCATCCTTCCCAGAGTGACTGGAGTTGGAAGAAGTCCCCGCTATTGTTTTAATAGTGTTGTGCTTCTAGGAAGTGATGGATGAGGCACAGTGGGCAAAGCCATAGCTCGGTGTCACACAGCCCTTCCCCAGATC